>CM028352.1:28517512-28577048 GCA_016618105.1 Dendrobium huoshanense | reverse complement strand
TTCAAGAGTCTTAAAACGAAACGCTTTTGATCGTCTGTACGAAATATTTTCGTATGTACGAATCGGTCAAGTCAAAAAGCTGTACGAAGGGACGCATCGTAAGTTGTGTTGATACGAAAAGCCGTTACATTTTGGACGAATTAGATCGTCTGTACGAAATTACTTCGTCCAGACGAACGATAATTTTTTTCTCCCAGGACGAATATTTTCGTCCAGGACGAACGTATCGTTTTCTTTAAATATGAAGGCTTTCAAACTTGAAAATCACACTTTCAAAACATCTTTTTCAATCCCTTTCTACATCAAATCAACTATGACCTCCTCTAGCAAAAGACAAAAGGTTTTGGTGAAGAAACCTAACAGGAATGCCCGTGACAACTTCCTTTCCAAAGCAAATGAGGAATCTTTTCCTCGTTTTGCATCTGCAAAAATCACTCCGTCTCGCATTCTTATCCAAACGGAGTTGAAATTTCGGGTATTACACCTCTTCGCCTCAACCCAATTTCATTTCATTCTTTCTCTTGTCCACCTCTACAATAAGCAAACTTACCATTACTTCCTAGCCAACATGAGTTTCAATCCTGACCATTCTATCATTAGTTCTTTTGTTTTTAAGAAAAAAAGTTGAGATCACCAAGCACGACCTTGGTGCATTTTTAAACTTAAGGGCTGAAGGATATAGAGCCCACACCCTAATGTCAGAAAACGTCTTCCATTGGTATGAAATCAATAGGGTAATTAGAGAAAATGGAATTGACAATCATGTTGCTAGAGTGGCCGGTATGACCCAGATGCCCGAATCATCCAGCATATCCTTAGATCCTCAATTATTCCTAAAGCTGGTGATAGAATAAACATAACTCCTCTCCTCTCTTGTCTAACTTTTTTAATCATGAAAAGACAACCTATTGATGAAGCCCAACTCATCCTAGATCATATCTATGGGCTTTCAGAAATAGGACATCCTGATCAGAAGAGGAAGAAGAATATTTCTTTAGGGCACTTGATTACTTATGTTTTGGAGAAGAAGTACAATATAGTACATCCTGATGAGGAATATGAAGAGCCAGTCTACTACAATGATGCATCATTCAGACTGCTCTTCAAGGAGGAAAAAGAAAAAGAAAAAGCACATGGCAGTGCTTCAGAAGAAGAAGAAGAAGGAGTGCAAGCTTCTGCTTCTCAATCAGATTACCAGAATCTGATTGAGAGATTCGATAGACTAGAGACTCACATTGATCAAAGGTTTGATCAATTTGATGCTCACCTTACGCAGCAGCAACATGACATTGGTAATATTAGAGATGAAGTTCATGAAATAAATACCAATGTAATGTTGATGGCCTCCTACTTCAACCTCTTTGGCGGGATTCCTCCTCCTCCTCCTCCAGAACAGTAGAAGTTTTTTTTATGTGTGTCTGTTATTTTTTTTTTGTTTGTTGTGTTGTTATGTTTTTGTTTAAGTTCAATGTTTTGATGTAATTTTTTTTTAATCAATGAAAGTTTGTTTGTTTTAGATTTGTTTTGAAATGTGGCTAATTTTTATGAATTTCATTAATATTGTTTTTAATCTACATTGTGCTTAAATTCGATTGTAATATGAGATTATCTATATTAGAAAATCTAGACTTTCTAAATTTATAATTTGTTTATAACTTGTTGTATTTAGAATTTTTTTAAATTCATGTCTATTCATTTAGACTACATAAAAGTTAACATTGTTATTGCAATTTTGATGTTTTCTTATTTTATATTTCTATGCTCAAATGATATTTATGCACCTAGAAATATTTGAAATCTTAGATTATAGATTTTGGAAAGAATTGGTCAAATTACTCTTGAACATTGTATAAATGTACAAAAATCAAAAGGGATTCGCAAAAATTTGCAAAGTGAAAAAGAGGCACAAAATAAGCCCACCAAAGAAAAATGCACAAAAATGTGCTCCAAAACTTTGAAAAGATGTGCAAAGCACCACATGAGGTAATTCTCTTCTTTCCAAATTCGTTTAATCTCTTAATTCAAGTTGATCTACTGTTCATTTATATTCTATTGAATTTTGAAATATAGAATTTTTTTACATCTCACTTGTAATGATTTTCAATAATCAAAATGTCTAAATCGAATCATGTCTTTGATAAATTCTTCTTACTTACATGTTATATCATTTCATAAATTCTATGAATTTCTATGATTGACCTAATATCTTTAGTTTAAAATTGCATACCCTATGTCAAATCACAATTTAGATTAAATTTTAACAATGAATTTCATATTATTATTTACATTTCTTGTCTTTTTCTTCTTCACTTTTTGTTGCTGTCAAAAAGGGGGAGAAATTATTATGTTTGTGTTTGTGTTTGTGTTTTTATTTTTTTGTGATTTGTGTTTTCTGTTAAAATTTTTGAAAAAACACAAATATTGTTTTTGTTTTTGTGATTTGTGTTTTTCTGTTAAAATTTTTGAAAAACAAAAATATTGTTCTTTAATGCCTCCTTATTTTAATGTACTCATAAATTCAGGGGGAGTTTAGGAGATAAGAGATTTATATTTTAACTTGAAACCATACTAATAATAATTGTTTTGCCATCATCAAAAAGGGGGAGATTGTTTGAATAGTTGCTATTTGAATGATTTATATTTGTGCAATTTATGTAGTTTTGATGATTCCAAACATTATTGTTCAGATGTATAGTTATCTCCTAACAAATTTAGAAGATTTGCACTTGCTCTTGTGTGTACTAACATTCAGGAAAATCAGACTCCAGACTACAAAAACTTCAAATCAAATTCAACATATGATATTTTGTTTATTTGAAGTTTGTCTTTTCTTTAATTAATTTGAAAGGGACTGATTGTGATTGAGTGAATAAAATCTCACACACACAAATTAGGAGATCATGAAATTCTATACTGATCGTACATGACGATATTTATCGTACTGGACGATCTGTCAGTTATCTCCTATAGAGCACTTGGAACGAATAGGAACTTGCTTTGGAAAATTTTTCTAAGTCCTATTCGTCCAGGACGAATTTTAATATCGTCCCGGACGATGGGCTCTCTGTAAACATTTCGTCCAGACGAATTTTACCATCGTACTGGGCGACCAGTCCTCTGGAAAATTTTCGTCCAGACGAAAATAAATATCGTACCGGACGAACAGCTCTCTGGAAAATTTTCGTCCAGACGAAACCAAATTATCGTCCCCGGCGATGGGCGCTCTGGAAAATTTTCGTCCAGACGAAATAAATAATCGTCCAGGACGATCGGCTCTCTGGAAAATTTTCGTCCAGACGAACATATTTTCGTCCAAACGATAAACCGACTTAGGACAGTTTTCAGCAGTTTCTAGAACCGACCTTGTAATAACCGTTCGTACTGGACGAACCTAGTTCGTACAGGACGATCAGCTGTACGAAGTCATTTCGTACACATATACAAATTGGGTCGTTTCAGATCGTTTAAGTAAAATCGTCCAGGACGATCCATGATCGTACGGGACGATCCACTGCGTACAGAATTGAAAACTTGCAGTTTTTGGGCGGTTTTTCATGTTTTTGTATAAATACTCCAAATTAGACTGCCACCCAATCTTTTGTCATTTGATCTTCGTGCCTATTGAGAGAATAGCCAAGGGGAGAGTGGAAGAGAGCATTCAAAGGAGGATTCCTACCATTGGAGCAAGAAGGCTTCACTTGGATTGCTAAGGTAAGAATCTCTACTTGTGAAATTGGATTTCTTCACTCTTTTCTTTCTTCCTTCTAGATTCTTGTGAGAAGATCATTCAAGAAGGTCCGGTTCACTGCCGACACTTGGAGAGTGTGAACAGACGTGGGTTCTCTGCCTACACTAGGAGAGTGTAAAAGGAAGGAGGTTCTCTGCCTACACTTGGAAAGTGTGAACAGCCGTAGGGTTCTCTACCCACACTAGGAGAGTGTGAAAGGATGACGGTTCTCTGCTAGCACTATGGATTGTGTAAAAGGACGACGGTTCTCTGCCAGCACTGTGGATTGTGTAAAAGGACGACGGTTCTCTGCCGCACCGGGGAGTGGTGAAAAGAGTGTTTTGTACAGGCTTCTCCGCCTTGCTGTGGGTGCTAAAGGAGAGTCACTTTGTGGTATTAGTGCAATACTCAGAGGGTGCCTCTGAGGAGTGGATGTAGGTCTGGTTATAGACCGAACCACTATAAATCTGGTGTCATTTACTTTATTGCTTTTACGTTTCCGCATTTTAAATTTCAGTTTTAACAACTCTGTGGTTGAAAAACATTTTTCTACAAACTTTAAAAGAAAATTTTATTTCGGTTCAACTTTAATTTTAAGAGGGTTTAAAATTTTAAAACTACCAATTCACCCCCTCTTGGTAGCCGTGGGACATTTACTTAGGCTTAACAACCTAATTACTAGACTCAACACGGCCACTTTACTTTCTGCAAAACTCTGGTTTGTAATAAGCAAGGCAACTTTGCCTATGGACATTTATTGATTAATTAATTTATATTTGACATCTTGAATTGATTGCCTTTAGGACTGCTTGCTTTTCTTAGTTTTTTGGCGATTGTGTGCCGCTTTTGTTTTCACCTGAATACGTGAGACTCGTGAGGATGTGAAAATTTTATACTCATAACTTTAAAAGTCTAAAATTTTAGTGAGTCTAAATAACATAGAAAGATAACGAATCTAGGGAATTAGCCGGGGATCGACCCCGGGGTCGCATGCATATTTTGCATTACTCTTTCCTTGCTTTAGACCCTTCCCCGCCTGCGGGTAGAGTCCGGATAGTCTGACCTATGAGGACGAGGTGCCGGACCTGGAGAAGTCCAGTCTTCTAAAAAATTATTTTCTAAGCCTGTTTTTAAAATTTCAAGCATATTTGATTTGGAAGTTGTCGACCAGCATGCATTGCATTAGATACAAATTAAAAGAGTCAAAATTTTAATTTCATAGTCCTTAGCATTTTGCACCCAACATAAGTCAAAGGGGCCAATTAGGAGAATCTCTAGATGTCGGCCCCAACTCTCCAAAATCTTAAACAAAATGTCCCTACCACTCTTTCATAAAAGACCAGACTCATTTCTTTTAAATCGATTAGGTGGTTAGCTGGCTCCCCAATCCAGGCCGGGGTAAGTCTAGATCTTGCACTGCATTAGTTAGGATCGGACGACTGTGGTCCAGTGTCTAAAATAGATTTAGGATCTGGGGCAGATCTTTGATTATAAGACCCCAAATTTTGGGAATATAGTCCCAAATTTCTAATAAAATACTTAAGTCTAATTAAAGCTTCATTTCAATCCTAAAACATAAAGCCCAACACTTAGATTAAGTTGGGACACTTTCGGATGGTTCTGGAATCTTAAAGTGTCCCCTATCTCTCCTCATTTAACTTCGTTAATAACTACTCAATTTTGATCCATTCCCTTTTGAGTTTCCAAAATTCATCTCTTTTTGATATCACTCCTAGAAACTCTAACAAAATTCTGCCACCATTTTAATCGGGAGTTTTCGTAGGAGGTTCTATCCACCTACGATATAATTAACTACGAGGGCTCGCGCTCGTAGGAGATTTGGAACCACACATACACCTGATTTTAAAAATTGATTTTTTTATTTATATTGGTTTCCTTTGGGAAAGATTAAAAGACGATCGTCATTATCACATTTAGAGAATTATCATTGAATGGTGTTATCTCCCTTTGGAGTTATATCTTTCTTTGATAAGGCTTTGGATGTGAACTCAACGATCACACTTCTTGAATATTGTAGCTGGATATTTAATTAAACTTCATTTTGGTCCTTCGGGGCCACACGAAGTTCTCTTTAGAATTCGGTTGCAATATTCAAGATGAATTTCATAATTCTAAATCTGAATACCGTTATGAAATTATATTTTCATCCCCCGGGGTGATATAATTTTTCTAGTGGGTTGATTCGACTTCAGAATTATAATTAAATTTTAATTTTAAGAATTCCCAAAGAAAACTAATAGTTTTCAAAACCTGTTTTCAAAATTTCACCAACAAAAAAATGGCACGCCCGGTGGGACCAATTTCTCTTCCCATCTTTAATAGTGGTAGAATTTCATTTCATCGGTAGTTTTAACTATCATTTCTTCCGTTGGTCCCTTTACCCATTTCTTCCTTGGGTGAGTGTGGCCAACATCTAAGATAAAAATAAATTTTAAGAAGGAGGTTGTACCTCCAAAATTGGATTTATCTAGATTTTTATTCTGATTTTGACCTTCTGCCCCAACCTAGCCTGTAAGGCGACAGCGTCAAATCAGATCTTTGGATATCCTTTTCAATCTTATGAATTTATGGTCAATAAATTTCTCATTCAACATATAAATCCTTAAAATTGAAAAGAATCCAAAACTTATGAATCCGGACATCTCAAACTACTTTAGTCTTAACCCCCTCATTTTCCCTTTGACTTCCGGGGGTGGGGAGGGTTAGACTATTCGTTTTACCTAGATTCTCTCACAATTCCATAAGCCTTCGGGCAAGGGGAAACTCTGTCCGTTGTGTTTTGGAGTCTGTAAGAAAACCCCTCTTAAATCCTCCAAGACTCAAAATTTCTTCAAAATTCTCTTAAATTCTAAGTTGTCATATGTTACCCCATACGATCTCCTTGTGGGCTAACATATGTCAAATTCTTTTAGAAAACTTTTTGGGCATGTACTTAGTCTCTTCACCCTTTTAACATGTGTTAAGCAATATCCTTCACTGCTCGACACATGTTGGGGGGGGGGGGGGGTTTGAGATTTTCTTACAAGCCTCAATTTTCAAAAAATATTTCTTTCGCCTCCCTTTTAAAGTAAATATAATTTCAATCCTCTCTTTAACTTTTAGAAAATCCCAAATGGCTGGCCAATTGATTTTCTCTTTCGACCGAGAGTTGTCCTCGACTGTTAATGATCAAGGAAGCACTATCATTTTTGGAATGGCATTTAGTACTCTTGAGATCTCCATGGATGGACACCAGATTGTTAGTCTGGATGCCAGTAAGGAAATTCCCCCAGTGGTTGAGTTGATTGTGGGATCTGCACCCACTTTGCCAGTAGTAAGTGATGATCAGAAACAGTCTGAACCAGTTGTTGAGCCTCCCACTGAAGTCAAATCCATTTTTAAGGAAGGGTCTAGTTCTGGACTTAGCTTTGCCACTAAGAATCAGAAGAAAAACTATTTGAGGAGACTTAGAAAGAAGATCTCTAAGGCTAAGAGAGTTGTACCCTTTAAGACCTTAGCTCAAGTAGAACCTGAGGCTGCTGAGGAGCTACCTATTCCTTCTTCCTCTCCCCTCCTAAAGGGGAGTCGCTTTTACCCCCTGGCTTTAGCTCAAGGGGAGGAGAGGGCAGCTAGGATAGCCCGTTCTCCACCATGCCCGGTCGACTACTCGACTAAGAAGACTGAGAAAGAAAAACATCTCCAGAAGACAAGGACTTTGAGAAACATAATTCATACCTGCGCTGCACAGTCTGGACAAACTAAGGAGGAATATGTAAAATAATTGAAGGGAGTGATCTCACATCGCTTCCAAAAAGAAGTGTTGAAGGAAGAAGTGTCTGAAGCAAAGAATTTGACCCCACAATTCGTCAGGAAGAATAAGAAGTATGTTAGACAGCCCGCTACTTCGGTACTGGTTGATGGATATCACTGGGTGCCACGCCCTCCGTCCTCCCAAATGGAGGGTATTGTGTTGACTGGGTCCGAGAGAGGCCACCATCCTACTGGTAGACCCCCGGTACCCCCACATAAACATGTAAGATTGGCCTCAGTGATTGTTAAGCCAAAGGAGGTTGAGATTCAAAAGTCCATGGACATTAAAGGAAAAAAGACCCAAATCTCCTGAAAAGAAATACGTGCCAAAGAGAACTAAGTTGGAGAATCTGCCACCACCTCCTAGAACTTCTAAGTTCATTTTGCAACTCCAACGAGTTTCAGCCAACCCTACTCCGGTTTCAGTTGACCTGATGGATGTCCAAACTAGTACCCTAGTTGTTACAGTTGATAGTCCTACCACAGCCATTCTAACTCAAGATCCAATAGTCACCATCCCTGTTACCCCAGTTGATGATCCCCAAGGTCTGAGTGTCATTCCTAGGCTCGCTAGTCAGGTGTCTGAGGACCTTACCTTGCTAGATGTAGGAGCTATCACTTTACAAGCTCTTGCTTCTCCCCCCGAGGTATATGTCCCTCTCCCCGTAGAGGATGTCACTCTTCTGACTACCAGTTCTGGGATAATCGAAGAGGAGAGAATTGACCAGGATCTAGAAATGGAAGACGAACCGGATACAAAGTCTCAACCAGATCCTAATCCGAAACTCACAGAAATCATTGCCCTCATGGATTCTAAAGAATTATTCGATATGGCTGAGTATAAAGGATACTTATCCCTTGATCCTAAGTCAATTGGGGATAGACCGGTCGAGGAGGTAGTTCAAGAAATAAGAAACATTTTGTTGAACAAAGAAGGAATGGCCTCTTTTGACCCTGATATGGATGATCTCCTTGGAGATGAAGACGATTATGTTGGTAGCATTCATATGGTCGAGACTAGAGGATCTAATAAAGAAGCTGAGCCCAGCAAACATCGATCTGTTAAAGATGATGATTCACATACTGTTGAGTCAGATTCAGATGTTTCTGTAAAAGCCAGAGATGAAGAGCACATAAAAAACTTGGAGACTCAGCTCGCAAGCATGATGTCACAAGTTAGGGAGATGCAAGAAAGGTTGGATAAGTCACAGCAAGAGTCTCTTAAAATCCACCAGTCAGCTCGAGAGCTCACAAAAAAGGCTAAAAGGGCAGAATTTAGTTCCAAACCTCTCGAGTCACCACCTGTGACCCTTCCTTGCCCAGTAGAAGCACCTCCAGTTTACCCTGCAGTTTTCACCACTCCTCCAATCTTGCCTCAAAAGGATATTAAGCAACTAATTGAGGACCAGGTAAGGGAGGCCTTAGCCCTTTCTCGAGGAACCGCATCTATTCCAAAGGGTAGACCCTACCCCGAAGAATATGACTTAATTCCTTACCCAAAGGGCTTTGTGCCACCAAATTTTAAAGTTTTCACTGGAATTGAAAATTCGAGACAGCATCTGGCCCACTTTCGAGCAAGCTGTTGCAATGCAGGAGGGTCAGATGCTCTACTATTTTGCCAATTTGTAAGTAGTCTATCCGGCATTGCTTTTGAATGGTACGCCGATCTGCCCAACGGTTCAGTAAGAACCTTTAGCGAGCTAGAAAGCCTCTTTCTTAAGAGATTTTCTGGAGCGCAACAACGCACCACCGTGGGCGATCTAGTGGTTGAGAAGCTAAAACCGGGAGAGTCTCTGGTTGAGTACATCTTGAGGTGGCGAAACCTCTCGATGAAGTGTGAACCCCAGTTACAAGAGCAACACGCTGTGGAGATTCTTTTAAAGAATATCCACGGCCCTGTTGCTTTTCTCCTGAAGGGTTTCACTATTAAAACTTTTGAAAAACTTCTTAATAAGGCTAGCAATTTGCAGGAAGAGGCTCCTAGGATGCCATTCTTACGAGAGCAGTCTGAAGATAGGAAGGGTCCTAAATTGGTGAAAACCTTTGAAAAGAAAGCTGTGGTCTCAGCAGTAGATAAAGGAAAGATGCCAGTGGTTAGTAAGCCTAGCACTCCACTTCCACCACAGCCACTTCAGAAGCAGCCCTTTCAGATAGTTCCTCAGCATACTAGAGACCCCGCCTTCATCCCTTTTAGAGAGAGATTGGCAAAGACATATCCATTTAATAGGGAAGCAGTTAAGAAGATTTTCAGGAATTTGTTAAACAAACCAGATTTTCAGTTGCCAGAGGCCAGGAGGCCTGAGGATGAGAGCAAGAAAGATGACCCCAAGTATTGCCCGTACCACAGGATGCTTAGTCACCCTCTTGAGGACTGTGTTGTGTTCAAAGATTGGCTTGAGAGGAACTACACCCAAGGTAACATCATAATACCTAAGGAATATTTAGTCGATCCAGAAAAGGCTTCAATTAAAACTATTTCAAGTAATCCTCTTAACTCTTTTTGTCTTGTTGAAGATGGTTGGGACATTGCTTTGTCTCGGGAACTTAAAAAGTTGATTAACAAGTCTTTTTGTCTTTCTCAACAGCTGACTACGATAGCCCAGGCCCCGGTGTGGAAGGTTGACCTGGACGCTTCGCAGAAGGGTGTTGAGCCACTTCCCTCTACAGTAGTCGTAGGAACTACTGAGAAAAATGTAAAAGGAAAGATACTTGATTTTGTAGAGATGAAGTGTGTGGATGAGAGATGTATTAAAATGGCGGATGGTGGTGTTAAAACCCTTTCCCCTCTTTTGTTATCTGACTTTTACTTTGCCCCATCAAAGGCGATGGGTCAAAAGATGAATACAAAACATCCTTCTACTTCTGTCTTGATGATTGGACATGAATCTCAAATGCAAATTGATGACTCTCTTGTTTTGAATCAAACTCCTAATGAAATAGATCTTGATGTTAATCAAACTGACCTTCCCGAGTCGACTACTCAAGAAGATGTCAAATGTGATGCCTTATCAGAAAGTGATTTCCCCCAATTTGATTTTCAGGGAAGTCCTATCGAGATAGAGTTTTCAGATTCTGACTCTCTTTCGGGGAACGACGATCCAATGCCTACAGTGAGTGTAGACACCGCTCTAGTTTGCCCGTCCGTGGACATCGAGCAGGTGCAACTCCGTGGCGGTAAAGTCTTACCTCCTAGGTTTCCCCCTCAGGATAAAGGCAAGCAATCCTCATTCGAAGATCTAAATCCAGATTCCCTTCAGCAACCAGAATTTCCTTTAATTCCTCCGGGTTTCGAGTCTGTCGTTCCTAAGGTTTATTACAACGTCCTAGCCAACCTTAGGAAGTTGCCAACAAAATTAAGTATTTACGGCGCCCTCCTTATCTCCAAAGAAATGAGGGAGTCTTTAATTAAAGCACTTCTCGACCCCGAGATTTGCTTAACACAGTTGGCTGCAACTTCAGAAGGTGAGGCTCTCTACTTCAAAGAGGTCACCGGGGTTACCTTCTCTGACGAAGACTTATTCTTGGGAACTGTTGACCACAATCGCCCCCTCTATATTACCGTAGATGTAGGAAACTTCAAGTTATCAAGAGTCCTTGTTGATCCGGGTGCATCGGTCAACGTGATGAACATAAAGACTCTTGCTTATCTCAGAGTTGATACTAGCAAGCTTTCAACCGACAGGTTGGTGCTTCGTGGGTTCAACGAGAAGGGCAAGAGAGCTTTAGGTTCGATCACTTTACTCCTAGAAATAGGAGGGTTAAAAACTGAAGCTAAATTTCATATAATTGATTCGACTACATCCTTTAACGCAGTTTTAGGTTGACCTTAGATTCACGAATATAGAATGGTTCCATCTACCCTGCACCAATGCGTTAAGTATCAACGAGACGGCATTGAACATGTGATTAAGGGTGATCTGCAACCATTCTCAATTCAAGAAATTGGGATCTACGAAGATGCTGCGTATTTCATACCAAAAGGGTCCTCGTCCCGTTCTAAATTAGGGATCAAAATTGAGGAGAAAATGGTCGGACAAAAATTCGACCAAAAGAAGGAAAAAGATAAAAATATCAATCAAGAAATGACACAATCGAGTAGTGAAGACGACTCTGATATCGTTGTCCTTAGGCCTCCAAGCACATTACCTCCAAGAGGTGGGAGGATGGCTTTAAGGGAACGAGGTCGAGACCGTACTTCATTAGATATGAGAGCAGCACCTGTGTATATTGATTTGGAATCAGATTCTGATGGTGAACTAGAAAATCAAGGTGCTGCCCTCTCTCTCGATTATCAGAACATAAATACTCCTCCAAAATTTGATCTCACCTTAGACCAGGACAGTGACCCTGAGGTAGATATCTCAAAAGTTAAAAGTGACGAGCCTGAATTAACAATGTATGAAAAGCTCACTAGAAGGATTGAGGCCCTTTCTCTGACCCCACTGTCAGCAGGCAGGATTGTAGGGTTAGAAGTCAAAGTGGCCCCTAACTTGGATGGTGAAGTTAAGAAAGTTCAGAAATTCTTTCCTGGCTCCTCCTCCGCAAGGGACGAAGGTGATGTAACCCTTGAGGAGGCAGATTTCAATGAATTAATGGAATTACCTTTCGGCTACTTCCCTGTTTGTGTAAAAAACACTTTTTTTAAAGGTTCTATACCATACCGATGGACTAAGGGTCAAGCTAGATACCACGAGAATATTTGGCGAACAAAGATAAATAAAAATCCAACAAGTGGTATTGGCTTTGGAACATTTAGTTCATTCGATGACGATGAGTATTGCCTAATGATAACTTACCATCTTGATTCTCCAAATGTCTCTACAGATTCCTCCTGTCCTCTAGATGGACTCTGTTTGGAGACTTTAGACGATCCCGATGATCTTCAAGTTCGGGATGCACCCCTTGAATTTGAAGAGGAAATTAAATCGACAGTCGATGAGTTGAGAGAAATTAACCTGGGAAACGTTGATGACCCCCGCTCGATTTTCATAAGTGCTTTGTTGAGCGAGGGTGAAACCCAAGACTTAATTCAGTTGTTGTCCAAGTTCAGGGATTGCTTTGCCTGGACATACGACGAAATGCCAGGTTTGCCTGCTGAGGTAGCAGTCCACAAACTTGGGGTTCGGCATGATGCTATTCCTGTTAAACAAGCTCCTCGACGCATGCGCTTAGAGATCGAGCAACAAGTCGTTTCTGAAGTTAAGAAATTGGCAGAAGCCGGATTCTTTTGAGAGGAGCAATATCCCTCTTGGGTGGCCAGCTTCGTGCCAATTCGAAAGAAAAATGGTCAAATTCAGATTTGTGTCGACTATAGGGATCTGAATAAGGCATGTCCTAAAGATGAGTTCCCTCTACTAATACCAGAACTCATGGTGGACATTGCCTCCTCACATGCTATTTTCTCATTCATGGATGGCTCGTCGGGTTATAACCAAATCAAGATGGCCCCAGAAGATGAGAGAAATACTGCGTTCAGAACCCCTATTGGAATCTTTTGTTATAAGGTGATGCCATTCGGCTTAAAAATACCGGAGCAACCTACCAACAGGCCATGACCCGTATCTTTGATGACTTAATTCATAATCAAGTTGAATGCTATATTGATGATTTAGTTGTCAAGAGCAGAGTCAAAGAGGCTCACCTGTATGACTTAAGAGTTGTTTTCGAACGGTTGCGTCGCTACGATTTGAAAATGAACCCCTTGAAGTGTGCCTTCGGCGTCGCCTCAGGAAAATTCTTAGGATTCGTAGTGAGGCACCGCGGAATCGAGATCGATCCTGCTAAAATTGAAGCCATCTTAGATATGCCATCTCCTAAGAGCCTTACCCAGTTAAGGTCTCTACAATATAGATTGGCGTATATAAGGAGATTTATTTCTAATCTTTCCAGGAGATGCCAACCCTTTTTTGTCCTTGCAAAAAAAGACGCTAAGTTTGTATGGGACGAGAAGTGTCAAAATGCTTTCGACAACATCAAGCAATATCTTTCTAATCCGCCAGTTTTGGCAGCTCCAATTCCGGGAAAGCCGTTAATCCTCTACACTGCAGCCTTAGATGAGTCTTTAGGTGCCCTATTGGCTCAAGTCAACAACGAAGGGAAAGAGAATGCTCTCTATTACCTTAGTCGAAGACTTCTTCCTACTGAAATTCGATACCCGTCAATTGAGAAGCACTGTCTTGCTTTGGTTTTTGCAGCTCAGAAACTGAGGCACTACATGCTCTCCCACTCAATTAGTTTGATTTCAAGAGTTAATCCTTTGCAATATCTTATGACCCGACCTACGTTGTCAGGACGTTTAGCTCATTGGTCTATGATATTGATGCAATTTGAGATTACTTTCACTCCCCTTCGTGCTGTGAAAGGACAAGCTGTCGCCGATTTTCTGGCAGCACAACCGCTGCCGGCAGATTCTCCTCTGAATGATGATCTACCCGACGAACAAGTCATGAGTTTGAGGGAATCTGGCGAGGCCATCTGGGAATTGTATTTTGATGGGGCAGCATCCTCTCGTAGGAATGCGACCCAACAATTTGTAATTCCTGGAAAGGCTGGAGTCGGTCTAATTTTCATAACGCCGGAAAAAGGAATGATGCATTTTTCTTATCATTTATCGGAGCCCTGCACAAACAACGAAGCTGAATACGAAACTCTGATAACTGGTTTGGAACTTGCAATTCTAATGGAAATTAAAGAGATTAAGATATTTGGAGATTCCCAGTTGGTGATTAACCAAGTGGCCGGAACTTATAAAGTCTTGACTCCTAATCTCCTAAAATATGATCAATACACACTTCACTTATTGGAACAAATTCCTACTGCTACTTTGTATAGGGTTCCCCGTGGAAGCAATTCCGCGGCGGATGCCTTAGCAAAACTCGCAAAGGAATTTGCCTGTCCTGAGGAGGATTCCATTCCTATAGAGATTCAGGGTCGTAAAGCCCTCTCTCTTATAGATTTGGAACACATAAGTAAGACTCCCCTCCAGATCCTTTCTGCCTCTTCGACAACCGACGAAGAAGGCGATTGGAGATGACCCTTAATTGATTACCTTAAAAAAGGGAAGCTTCCCCAGGATAAATCACTCTCCAACCAGATTAAGAGACGTGCCCTATCATACGCACTAGTCAACGGTTTATTGTACCGTTGGTCAATCTGCGAGAAGCCCTGAAGATTGTTAATGAAGTTCATTCAGGACTATGCGGTGCACATATCTCGGGTCCAAAAATGAAATTGAAGATTAAAAGACTTGGATACTACTGGCCTACAGTGATTGACGATTGCATGAATACTGCAAAGCACTGTCAGCAATGTCATGTCCATGGTGTGGTTTTACATCAGCCGCCTAATGTGTTACACCCTACGATAGCCTCGTGGCCCTTCGAAAGTTGGGGCACAGATATCATTGGGCCGATTGACCCTCCTTCCGCGAGAGGTCATCGTTTCATATTAGCAACGACTGATTACTTCTCAAAGTGGTTGGAAGCAATTCCCCTACGTAACGTAACATCACACCATGTCTTAAAATTCTTTCGTGATCATATCGTATATCGATTCGGCGTACCCCGCATGAATCATATTCGATAATGGGTCCGCATTCAAGTCTACAAAGATCAACAGTTTCGTGAGACGCTATAATATTGATTGGAGATACTCGACGATCTATTACCCTCGGGAAAATAGATTGGCCGAGACCTTCAACAAAACCTTGGTGCAAATCGTTAGAAAGACTCTTGATGATAATAAACGACAATGGGATGAGCGGTTGGTGGAAGCTTTGTGGGGTTATCGTACCACCTATAGAACCCCGACCCAATCCACCCCGTTTGCACTTGTGTATAGGTTTGAGGCTGTTCTACCCTTGGAAATACAAATCCCTTCGCTTAGAATTGCAATTCATAATCAAATCACAAATGAACAAAATGCAAAACTACGATTGGAAGAACTCGAAGGCCATGAAGAGCGACGTCTCCAAGCTCAACAAAGTTTAGAGTTATATAAGTCCCGTATGATTCAATCCCATGATAAGCTAGTGCGACCTAGGACCTTCCAAGCAGGAGACTTGGTGTTGGTCCTTCGGTGGCCTATCTTGGCCCATCGGAAGTTGGGAGGAAAATTTGAACCTACGTGGGAAGGACCCTTTGTTATAGAGACTGTCTACGAAGGAGGCTCGTATCAGTTAGTAGATTGTAAAGGAAATCACCCAATGCTACCTGTTAATGGGTGTTTCCTTAAGAAATACTATGCTTGATGTAGCTCGTTTTATCAACTAATAAAATTTTCTTCTTGATTCGTAATCCAGTTCTTTCCTTTTTAAATTCCCTTACTTTTAACGCTTTTTCGCCTTCTCCTTAGGGTCGGATAGCTCCCTCCATTAGGATCACACCATTCGCTAGTGGTGGAGTACGCCCTTCGTGGCACCATCCTAGGTTTCCAGTTAATTTGCCTATTTGGAGTAAGTCTTCTATCAGCATCCTATAGGCCTAAGGTTGGGTGATGCCCTTCCTTAGACCCAAGGCTAGGTATTCCCTACCTTGGTTTTCCAGTTGATCCGTCTACTAGGAATAAGTCTTCTATCAGCATCCTGTAGACCTGAGGTTGGGTGATGCCCTTCCTCAGACCCAAAGTTAGGTATTCCTTACTTTGGTTTCCAGTTAATTTGCCTACTATGAATAAGTCTTCTATCAGCATCCTATAGGCCTAAGGTTGGGTGATGCCCTTCCTTAGACCCAAGGCTAGGTATTCCCTACCTTGGTTTTCCAGTTGATCCGTCTACTAGGAATAAGTCTTCTATCAGCATCCTGTAGACCTGAGGTTGGGTGATGCCCTTCCTCAGACCCAAAGTTAGGTATTCCCTACTTTGGTTTCCAGTTAATTTGCCTATTTGGAGTAAGTCTTCTATCAGCATCCTATAGGCCTAAGGTTGGGTGATGCCCTTCCTTAGACCCAAGGCTAGGTATTCCCTACCTTGGTTTTCCAGTTGATCCGTCTACTAGGAATAAGTCTTCTATCAGCATCCTGTAGACCTGAGGTTGGGTGATGCCCTTCCTCAGACCCAAAGTTAGGTATTCCCTACTTTGGTTTCCAGTTAATTTGCCTATTTGGAGTAAGTCTTCTATCAGCATCCTATAGGCCTAAGGTTGGGTGATGCCCTTCCTTAGACCCAAGGCTAGGTATTCCCTACCTTAGTTTTCCAGTTGATCCGTCTACTAGGAATAAGTCTTCTATCAGCATCCTGTAGACCTGAGGTTGGGTGATGCCCTTCCTCAGACCCAAAGTTAGGTATTCCCTACTTTGGTTCCAGATAATTTGCCTATTTGGAGTAAGTCTTATATAAGCATCCTATAGGCCTAAGGTTGGGTGATGCCCTTCCTTAGACCCAAGGCTAGGTTTTCCCTACCTTGGTTTTCCAGTTGATCCGTCTATTAGGAGTAAGCCTTCTGTCAGCATCCTATAGACGTAAGGTTTTGGGTGATGCCCTTCCTTACACTCCTAAAATTCTATTCAAAATTTCCATTCGTTCAACACAATTGTGTGCAGCAGAAGTTTCTTCTACTATACACATTGGGGGTTCATTTGTTAACCTCATTTTTATATGAGGTCATTGAGACCCTTCCAGACTCCAGATTAATCTAGACCATAAGATTCTTTCATACTCTAGATCCTAAGACCTTTCTAGATTCCAAACCCTAAGGCCTATCTGGATCCACAACCCTTCTAGATCCTAGATCTTAGAATCCAAATGGATTCTATGATCAATCCAGATTCAGATCAAACCATACCTTTGATCAATTCAAATCCCAAATAAATTCAAGTTTCAGATCCATTCAAATCTTCACTCAGTCCAAATGAAAGTCCAAATTTCGACCTAGACTTTGATCCTACCTTTGATCTAGCTTTGACCATATCCATTCATTGACAATCATCAAATGATTGCCAATGATTTGGATATTTCAATATTGATCATCCAAATTCAAAATCTAATCCAAATCCAGAAATTCAGACTCAAATCCAAAGTCGTAAGGCCCTGTCCTAAATACCCTTTTTAAAGATTTTTCAAACATCTCGAAACCCAATTAAATGACCTCTAATTCAGGGTCTATCACTTACAAAGTGATAAGACATGTCTCTAAAGGCTACCCTCCAATTTTGAGTCCATTCTGAGGTCTCTAACCCCAGAATTTGAATTAAAATCCAAAGGCTGTAAAACCTTCAAATATTTACAGCCTATGCCATTGGACCTAACCCCTTGAAGATTTTGACCTTGGAGCCCTTATCAAAGCCTCCAATCACTTCCAGACTCTTGATTTTGACCCACTGAGCAGTAAACTGCATTTTTTAGAATCATTTTTGACCCTAGTTGACCAATGGGCCAAAATTGACCAAAATACCCCTATGGGGCTCAAATAGCCATTTTAAACCAATTGAACTCTGAATTGAATGCAATCACTTGCAGCAAATTTCAATTATCAAATCAAATCTGTTCGACCCATTCTCAGGACCTGGGTCATTCTGGTTGACCAAGTCAACACAGTTGACCTAAAAGGCCTTTTAAGGGTCCAGATAGGTGTTTTGACCTAAAAGACTTCTCTAGGCCATGGAACCATTCCCATTGGTCTTGAAATGTCATTTCAAATCTGTTTAGCCCAAACCCAGACCCTAAGTCAACCTAGTTGACCAAGTCAACCCAGGTTGACCAAAAGGGTCCTTAAGGGTTCAAATAGGGATTTTGACTGAGTTGACCTCTTCAGATATGGGGACCACCTCCAGTAGTCTCCAAATATTATTCCAAATTTGTCCAGCCCAAACTCACCCCTTAAGTCAACATGGTTGACCCAGTCTACTTAGGTTGACCCATTAACTCTTAAGGGGTCTAAATGGGTCAAATTGACACATTTGAGCCTTTCAACCCTTATTACCTATTCAAATTAATTCTTGGATAAGACTCAAGTGCCACTTGACACTTGGTCAACTCAACCCAACTTGAGTTGACTAAGTCAACCCTCAATCCTTGGTGGCATTGGTTCCTATTTTACCTACCCTTTATTTTTGACTTTTGACCTTCAACCAAACTATCCTAAATTACCTCTCACCTCCCAAAATGCCACATCACTAGCTTTGACTTTGTTGACTGGTCAAACCAAGTCAACAAAAGCCTTAAACACCTCTTTGAAATGGTCAAACCCTCTCCTTTGATTTCAAACCCATTTCCTTTAGGCTTGGGAGCTTTCCCATTGACTGCCCATACTCCCCCATGCCACCTCAACTTCCCTTGACCCGTTGACTGGTCAATACAGTCAAACCTAGAGCTTAAAACCTTTCCAAAATGTCCTAATCAGCTTTTAGCCACTTTCCCTTGATTTAGGCTGCATTAGGCTGACCCTTTAATATCCTAAAGCTCTCTAATAGGCTCCCTAACCAAGCCCAGCCCTTGGTTTAGCCTTAAATGGCAATGGTCCCCCCCACTTGTCCCAAGTCCACCCAATGGAGGCAAGGCTTGTCCAGCCTTTGAGGCAGCCTTCTAGTTGTTCCAGGGACATGTGGCACCATCTGGAGAGCTCATGAATCAATCTCAACCATTTAATCCAGCCCAGGCCGTTTGAATAGGGGAAAAGGTAACTTTTGAGGATATTTGAATCAAAGCACCTTCTCTCACTAACCAGAGCCTCCCAGAATGAGTTCTTTTTTCGTTTTGGATCTCCAGAGCCTCCTCTATCTTTCCACTACAAAATCCAAGTGGTTGCACGTCACCGGTGGCGAGTTCTCTGGCGAGTCCACCACCTAGTCCGTCCCAGGCCTATAGCGGTCGATCCAGGCGTGTTTTAGCTCGGTTTTGTGCTGGGGATCTACACTTGGACAGTCTACAAGCTCATCCATCCAGAAATTTTAAAGATCAGACGATATAATCTCTCAAAACCTTAGACCTAGCTCACACTAGAGGGAGTTAATTAGCTTTATGTACATACTGCTTTAGCCAAAAAGATTCTTTCCCCAAAGTTTCTGTTCATGTCTACTTCTTAAGTTTAAAATTTCAAGCAATTTGATTTATCCGATCGAAAGAACGAACCAAAAAATGGATTCTAGGGCGTCATCCGCAGTTCGCTGCAGATGTACGTTTTCTAGACCGTTGATCACACGATCAACGGTCTAGATCTCGCCGCTCCGCGCATTGGTTCACCCGTGTATTCAGTTTAGCATTCGATCAATCGACCGGCGAGATCAGGGCCGTCCGTTCGGAACAGCGGGATCAAACCTCCGCCGTTTAATCTTCCTCTGCTGAGATCAAACAGCGGAATGCGATCTCAGCCGTTAGATCGAACCCGCGGTCAATCCAACGGCGCCCGCTGATCACTGACGTGGTTAAGTGAAACCGCGTGAAGCATTTTGCGGCTGACGCGTGGCTGACCGCCGCCGCCAATCATTAGCACCGTTACGTATTGATCCCGCGGTTCCTGTTGTGCCACGTCGCCCCGTCGTTTTCATGGGTCGATCGGATGGTCTCCGTTGAGCCACGTGTCCCGCCGGCGCCGCCAGAGTTGTTATTTAATTAAAAATTAGTTTTTAATTAGTTTTAAATCCATAAAGTTTAAAAAAAATTATATAAAATTAAATATAAATCAAAAAAATCCATATAATATATCAAACTCTTCAGTTTTTCAAGACCTTCAATTTAAAAACAACATTACTTTAAAATAGGCTTTATATTTTGAGTAATTTCAAATATTGATTATATAACTATTTTAATTAGTATTTAAGTAAAGTAAATTTAGATGCTTTCAAAATTTTAAGAAGAATATTTTAATCTATTTTAAACCTCCAGGAAAACTTTCAAGACTATTTAAGTAAATTTTGATATTAATTGGAATTATGTGAGTATTTTAATAGTTTATTAATATTTAATTAAATATTTAATCTTTAAAAAAAAAACTTATTATCCTAATAAATTTGAAATCAGTGGATCTCCATGATCTTTAAAATTTATTCTAGTGATATTTTCAATTATTTTATTTTAAAATCTATATTTATATATGTAGGATTAAATATATTAGTATATTTTCAAATATATTTTAAAACATGTATATCCACTAATCTCCCCCATAATTCATGTTCAAGCATACTTAATCCAAGTTTTAAATTCCAAGGGAATTCTCAAACTTAAAATATTTAAACATCTATATATGAATATCTTTTTCCATATTAATTAGTTTTATTTCTTGTATATGTAGGATGTGCACACACCACCTAGCCTAGGCTCTCCTAGATTTAGGTATTGAATGTGTTTATGTGTTTATGCATGCCCTATGTATTGAGTATGAGGGTTAGTCCAAACATCAATTCAACCCCATCAACTTAGAGACACAATTAAGGACAATAATTAAGGACTCATGTATAGAAAATCTAGAAAAATTCCAATAATTAGGATTCACTTTCCCTTGAGTTGAAACTTTGAACATTTGAACTTAGTGACATGACCAACTCATAGAAATTTTGTCACTGACTTTTGAGGTCATTAAGCCCCTTAACCTTTTTTTAAGATTAACCCTTAATTAAGCCATTAAACCTTCCAGAAAACGTAATAAATCCATTTTAAATCCAAAAAATATGTGTAAGTCCTCTAACTGACCAGAATCATACCCTTAACCAATGAAAATTAAAACCAAAATTATTTGACAACAAATTAAATCTTAATTGAATTTTAAGTAAAATTGAATATCTAATTAATATAATTAATTAATTATTATTAAAAATTCCAAAAATTTTCCAAACACTTGGAAATCTCTCCTTAGGTCATTCCTGACCTTTGGAGAAGATTTCAAGGAGTTGGGATCTCATTTAGACTAAAATCACAAAATAACTCTCTAATTAAACCTTTTAAAATTCAATAAATACCTCAAACTCAAACCTTCATAACTTTCAAGAAAAATCCAAATCACCCAAACTCACTTGCATTCAACTCTTAATAAGGTCTAATATTTATTAAAAATATTAAATTCCATAAATCTGTAATATTTCAAAAAGTCAACAAATTGGTCAAACCATAGTTAAAATCTAGTTCAAAACTTTAAACATTCGTAATAAAATGCAGACAAATCTGATTTCAACGTACTTACCTTCTAACTGATCGTAGTAAGGTCTAGTATTTTAATAAAATACAAACATTCCAGAATTTGAGCTTAATCAAAAATTCAACTTTTGACCCCATAATTAAATGATTAAAATATTCAAAATTTCATAAAACTCAAAATCGTTCTAAAACTCCATAAAATGTTAGCTTAATGTTTAAAACATTCAACAAAATTTTCAAAACACAATAACCATCCTAAAGATAAAGTTTATCGGCTGGACTACTCCGGGCTGCGGGGCTAAGTGTCCTGAGGAGGCTTGTTCCTCGAGCCTGGTGGCACAACGCCACGAATGGATTCCAAGGGGTGTTAAACCTTAAAAATAGATTAATTATTAATTATCCAACCTTTTAAAGCCTCTAATTCAACTACATTAATTTGGTTTATCGGCTGGACTACTCCGGGCTGCGGGGCTAAGTGTCCTAAGGAGGCTAGTTCCTCGAGCCTGGTGGCACAACGCCACGAATCAATTAATGTAAAACTTAAATTAATCAAACTTTAAAAATCAATAGACAACTCTTTTTTATATTAATCCACTCCTTTAATTCCGATCAATTTAAATAATTTAATCAACCCCGATTGCTACTGGGTAACCCAGGCCTACGAGGCTATTAGCTTAGCCCCAAGGAAGGTGAAATAAACTTCACGGCCTCGGTGTGAAACAAAGGTAGTAATCAATTAACTTTTAAAATATGTTTAATTAAAATTCTTAATCTACTAATACTTAAATTTTAATCTAAATCCCCTTTTGAGCCTTAACAAATTCAGAACTTTTCTAGACAACTCTAACTAATCACCCACTTTAGGATCTACCCCAGCCACACGACCTTTTACACACACTTTAGATGATGTGCTAGGACAACCAACTCTAGATCTAGGTTAGGCCGGTGTTTACTTTACTGCTGTGTGTCGGAGTTTTCGTAGTTTTCACTGCATGTTGTGGATAAAATTGCTTTGTTGTGACTGCTTACTTTTTTGCACTCTGTAGATGGATTGATGTGTTTGGCGACTAGATTACCCTTAGGTTTGATACGATCTAGATGTTCACACAGTTTTTTGCAGGTGGCCACGCTCATGCAGGACAATAAAAGAGGGCTAAATACATAAAAAAAATTTATTATCAATTGTTATAATTGCTTGCACAGGTGCTTCAGCTGCTAAAGCCCCCAAATAAAAAGAGCGTGGCCAGTGTGTTTTACTTTCTTTTCTGCACACATATAACTGCTTGGGAATAACTGCATCTTACTTATTAACTGCTTAGGATAACCCTGCAGGTGAGTCTAGATTTTATTTTCAAATAAATGTAATTTGTGTAATTATTAAGTGTTGTAAAAGTCAGCTTTGAGTTGGGATATATAGGTCCAAAGCTTGGACTCCAAAGAGAAAAGGATGCCCCTAAGGGGAGTAGACCTTTTCTATCTGAAGATCCAAATTTGGGCCACACTCCTTCCTACCCAAAGTGGAAAGAGTGGCCTTCCCCTTAAAGGAAGTGCCCTCTTATCCATTTGGGTAGTTCAGTACGAAGAATCAAAAGAGCTTGAAGGAAAAGGAGCCCAAAGAGGAACAAGACTGAAGATTTGAAGATTGAGAATATCCCACCCCACTCAAAACTACTTGCGTCATTACTAGGTTTAGAATCCGGGTTATTGTCAGTGGTGCCCGACCACTTTACTTTCTGCAAAACTCTGGTTTGTAATAAGCAAGACAACTTTGCCTATGGACATTTATTGATTAATTAATTTATATTTGACATGTTGAATTGATTGTCTTTAGGACTGCTTGCTTTTCTTAGCTTTTTGGCGATTGTGTGCCGCTTTTATTTTTGCCTGGATACGTGAGACTCGTGAGGGTGTGAAAATTTTATACTCATAACTTTAAAAGTCTAAAATTTTAGTGAGTCTAAACAACATAGAAAGATAACGAATCTAGGGAATTAGCCGGGGATCGACCCCGGGGTCGCATGCATATTTTGCATTACTCTTTCCTTGCTTTAGACCCTTCCCCGCCTGCGGGTAGAGTCCGGATAGTCTGACCTATGAGGACGAGGTGCCAGACCTGGGGAAGTCCAGTCTTCTAAAAAATTATTTTCTAAGCCTGTTTTTAAAATTTCAAGCATATTTGATTTGGAAGTTGTCGACCAGCATGCATTGCATTAGATACAAATTAAAAGAGTCAAAATTTTAATTTCATAGTCCTTAGCATTTTGCACCCAACATAAGTCAAAGGGGCCAATTAGGAGAATCTCTAGATGTCGGCCCCAACTCTCCAAAATCTTAAACAAAATGTCCCTACCACTCTTTCATAAAAGACCAGACTCATTTCTTTTAAATCGATTAGGTGGTTAGCTGGCTCCCCAATCCAGGCCGGGGTAAGTCCAGATCTTGCACTGCATTAGTTAGGATCGGACGACTGTGGTCCAGTGTCCAAAATAGATTTAGGATCTGGGGCAGATCTTTGATTATAAGACCCCAAATTTTGGGAATATAGTCCCAAATTTCTAATAAAATACTTAACTCTAATTAAAGCTTCATTTTAATCCTAAAACATAAAGCCCAACACTTAGATTAAGTTGGGACACTTCCGGATGGTTCTGGAATCTTAAAGTGTCCCCTACCTCTCCTCATTTAACTCCGTTAATAACTAGTCAATTTTCATCCATTCCCTTTTGAGTTTCCAAAATTCATCTCTTTTTGATATCACTCCTAGAAACTATAACAAAATTCTTCCACCATTTTAATCGGGAGTTTTCGTAGGAGGTTCTATCCACCTACGATATAATTAACTATGAGGGCTTGCGCTCGTAGGAGATTTGGAACCACACATACACCTGATTTTAAAAATTGATTTTTTTTTTTTTAAATTCATATTGGTTTCCTTTGGGAAAGATTAAAAGACGATCGTCATTATCACAGTTAGAGAATTATCATTGAATGGTGTTATCTCCCTTTCGGGTTATATCTTTCTTTGATAAGGCTTTGGATGTGAACTCAACTATCACACTTCTTGAATATTGTAGCTGGATATTTAATTAAACTTCATTTTGGTCCTTCGGGGCCACACGAAGTTCTCTTTAGAATTCGGTTGCAATATTCAAGAAGAATTTCATAATTCTAAATCTGAACACCGTTATGAAATTCTATTTTCATCCCCCGGGGTGATATAATTTTTCTAGTGGGTTGATTCGACTTCAGAATTATAATTAAATTTTAATTTAAAGAATTCCCCAAGAAAACTAATAGTTTTCAAAACCTGTTTTTAAAATTTCACCAACACAATCATATAAGAAATTCCAACCTTTGAAGCAATCCTTATCACATTGACTTCATCCCAACACTGCAATGGAAGGTGTGGCATTCTTATCCAAACTGGTGAAGTTAACACCTTTAATGAAGATTGAGAAAAACTAGGAGATCATTTTTATTTATCAATAATATGTCCATTCACATACCATGGTCCTTCCCAGAGCACATACTCCATTGAATCAGATAATTGGAAAGAGCAAAGTACCCATTCTAATCCCAATGAAGTAATGTGAAACTTCCCAAATTGACTCCATTAGCGACATAAGTCAATGCTAATGACATGGAAATGAATATTTTCGCCAAATACTTTTACCACCAATGCATCACTACAGAAAAATTATCAATTACCGGTGGCCTAAATTTTATCAAAAATTTTGAAGGTTTTCCGACGGCTTTTCGACGATTTTGTTTCCGACAGTTTTTCGGCTGCTCTTCCAACGATTTTCCAGCGGCTTTTCCAGCGTGTTTCCAGCTTTTCTTGCAACTTTTAATAATTAATTTAATTAATTAATAATTTTGGTTTATTTTAATTAATTTTTAATTTAATTTAATTTAATTATTAATTTATTTTAATTACTTATTAATTTAATAACTTAGTCTAATTAAATATTAATAAAAAGCATATTTAATTAATTATTAACTTTAATATTTATTTTTAATTAATATTTAATCATTATTTTAATATGATATAGTTTAAATAAATTATAATATACAATTTAACACATTTTCAATCTCAGCATAGTGGTTGGGACTTAGCGAATACCAAGGGGACAGGGTTTGATTCCCAAGCAGGCCACACGGCTGGGCAGTAGGCAGGCAGCGTGGCTAGGCTGGAGCTCGGGTGGGCAGGGCGGGCAGCACGGGTAGGCCATCCGGTGGGCAGCAGGCAGGGCGGGATCGGGTGGTCAAGGCGGGAGAACGATTAGGCAACGGGCAGAGTAGCTCGGGCAACGGGTACCCGGGCAAGGCGGGGGTTCTTGGGCAGCATTTTTTAATTTAATTTTAAATATATTTTGGTGGCTTTTTGGCCGCCTGAAAATTGCCGGAATTATTTACTGGTGGAAAATACTGTCGGAAATATTTTCTGATGCTTGTTTTACCAGTGGAAAATTTGTTGTCGGAAAGCCGCTGAAAATTTATAAAACCGCCGGAAAAAGACCATTTTCCGCCAGAAAATGCCGCCGGAATTTATTGATTTTTCTGCAATGTATTTTTCAACTTCTTAGTACTTTCCAACTTATTTTGGGCAAATAATTTAACAGTAGCACCATCATCTATAGTGGTTGAACAAAAGTCAATGTTAGTAACTATAATATTAGATCTTTTTCCCCAAGCTTTAGGTAATTCCTCTTGAACAAGTTGTTTCTTGGAAGGAGACATCGAAATAATATTTCCTTGTTTATAATTCTCATCCTCTGACTTCTTAACAACTGCAGAAGTTCATACTTTCTCACCATTCAAAGCTCCACCAGCCTTCTGAGAAACAAGATCAAACAATTTTGGAAGCAAGTGATGTGCATTCATTCATTTTTCTTACTTTGCCTCAAATATCTTGTTATGCTTAATTTCGTAAATATTTCTTCATGCTCCAACGGGTCACATACTATGTATACACCTCATTAATAGTGTCTATGTAACTCTTTCTTGAACTCTTAAATCTTGACTGCCATTCATGAACTTGATACCATGCAAATGTAGAGGCTTATAGTTACATTACATGACTTCACTCATCCTATGCTTCAATCACTAAAATATAATATATTAACTTCGTATGAGGTTGTATGTTTTATGTTAAAGAGTTTCATGAACCTTAAATTTTTTTAAAAAAATGAAGTTATTGTTATATGTTGTAAATGTTTGCATCCATGTTTACAATCTCACATTTATGTGAGTCTTGGTCATGCTATAAGTGAGGTTTATATAAGAAGTTATTTATATAGCTTCATCTTTACATATTTTATGGTTGATTGGAGAACTTCGTAAGTGAAAGCATGTTTAGAATTGTTCATTAATGAGACTTGAAAAGCTCTTATGTTTGTGCTCCAAATGATATAAATGCATAGGATTTTAATAACATGTAAAAGTGTTAAATGCAAATAAGTATGCCTACACTTCATTTGTCTATATCCACACCGGTCATATGAATTTGTTTGAAAGCTCATATTTATATTTTGGTTGCAAAATCTTCTACTTATTGTTATATATATATATATATATATATATATATATATATATATATATATATATATATATATATATATATATATATATATATATATATATATATATATATATATATATATATATCCCATCTTTCTATATTCCATTACATATTCCATAAAAGATGTATATGCTAATTAAGATAGGGAGCATGTATATAAAACGTTTGTAGATGATAATTGTCTTATATTTAATAAACCATGTCTTTATTGATTACTTCATTGTATTAATGTTAAATATCACTTGACATGTCACATCAACTTATGAAGAATAATCCATATGAAGTGTTTACATTGTAAAGTTGAATTAGAACACTATGTATATGTTTGACAACAAATAGATTTTGTGAATGTATTGAAAATTTTTCCATGTGTGCTTGATGTTATGTGATGAAATAATTTGTAATCATGATAGAAGCTTTCACATGTTCTATGTATGATTTTAATAGACTCTCTTAGGATTCATACATAGATTCCTCTTATGCTCCATGTTATTAAACTTTCAAATATTTAATGTGTGATTGTAATAGCAAGTTTCTATATCATATTAGTAAACTTTATATGATTTATATATAGTGTTATTCAATGATAATTCTCGTAACCCATAATTTAAAAAAAAACTTTCATATTATCTTATGCTCCAACGATGACATGCATATGTTTAGTGAATACAATTATTGAATTATTTGTTGGTTAGATCTTAATATATTTGCTTTTTCTTTGAACAATGCCTACTCTCACTCTAAGTCTACTATATTTTTATTGCCTACAAGGTACATTGGGTCATTCATGGTCGACGGTCAATGGGTCGTTTGCTTGGGGCATCTTGAGAAGGCATGCTACGGTAAGGTAAAATTTTTGTAACCTTATAAGACCTCATATTATATGTCGAATTAGTCATTAGACTTAGGTTATTTTACTAATGAAGCCTTGGCCTTGTGGGCCATGGCTTAGCCCCTTCTATGAACCCTAGAGACCTTCATGGTCACCTTCGGTGTGTAATGTAGGCCCACCCATTTATGACATGTTCATCATTATTTTTCAACATGAAGTGGGCACCATTAGGATAGTTTTCTTTGAGTTTTAAATATTTAAATAACTCTAAAAATTGTTTCTTAATGATTTTGAGCCTCTAAGTGTGTTTTTGATAAATATATTAAAGGAAAATACAAAAATAATTGAATAAAATATGAGTTCTAGCATGTTTGGTATATCTTTGTATTAACTTTATGATATATATCTTCTAGTAATTATTTGAGCTTAATATAGAACTTTTCCTTTGAAGTTCATTGGTTCTAAAACAAGCACACGAAGCTATAAAACAAACGGATAAAATATATCTAATGAATTCATAATCAATCTTAAAATTTGTAATGAACTAACCATAATGATAATCAGTAACTAAAATTTACTAAGTAACAAATATAAAACCTAATAACAATAAGTTGATTATCTAGTAACCTGGACCTATAACACTATTAACTTAGCCTCAAGTAGGATGAAATAAATCTCCGGCTAGAGAATGAATCATTAGTTATGGAGGGTTGTGAGCTAGTGGCTCTAGTGTTAGTTGCTGAGGATCCTATTGCTCTTGGTGTAGTCAATGAGGTTGTTTCTATCAAACCCATTCTTTCTGTTTTAGGTGCGCAGCCTATGGTTCATTCAGATGATTTGGATAATTTAGCTGTTGCGAATGTGGAAATTGAGGTGGAAAACCATGAGTATCTTTTGGGTGGTAAGGTTGTTGCTGGTGATTCGGTTGCTTTTTTGTCCCCCGATGCTTTACCCTTTCTCTCTCTTGGGTCCATTTCGGGTACTTTTGATCCCGCTGTGGTCTCCCCTAGAACTTGTATCAGTGCTGATATTAATGGAGGTGCTAAAAATTTGGTGTCGGTGATGTCTTCCCTGGCTGTCTTGGGTGAATTTTCTTTTAAGCCTGTTATTTTGGATTTCCCTCATGAGGCTGCTAGTACTCCGTCTGAAAATTTGAGTGTGGGGGATGGTGTGGTGCCTACATTTTGTCATGTTGCCCCTGATGGGGTGGGTGCTATATCCCCGTATGTCCTTCCTGGTATTCCGGTGCCTCATATGGTTGTTGAATGCTTGGATGGGTCGGCTCTTGCAGCTGTTAATTCTTGCAATCCCCCTACCTTATCTTCTCCTATTAGTAATGCTGTTTTAGTTCAAAATAATTTTGTTGATGTGCCAGTTAACTTAATTAGCCCTCATGGCATAGTTTATCATGTGGGGGAAAATTCGAGTATGGATGTGAGAAAGAAACTCGATTGGCTTCATGTTTCATCTGATTTCGAGTATGATTCATCTTCTGAGTCAAGTGGGGCTGATGATCCTGGAAACTCTTTCTCTTTGTTGCGTGATACATCGGTCGTATATGTTTGTTGCTTCTCGTGGTAAGGCTCATGGTAGGGAAGACGTGGTCGTTAATGGCTATGGTTTTCGTGCTGTTTTCCCTCTAGTTACCATTCCTTTGGGCTAGTGATGTGGCAGTAATGGATGTTTATTTGTTGCAGGCGGGTGCCTTTATCTATGTTGCATGAGGTTGTTGTATAATTTTGAAGCTCTCCATTTGATTCTCGTTTGGCCAGGCTATGATGTGGCTGGGCTCGCCTCTCTTTGGGCTCGCTCATGGCAACCTTTGATGATGGCTTGGATTGGTTGCTTCGTGTGTTTCTTCATAAAATTGGATGGCCCTTGCTTGGTGTAGCATTCATACCGGATGACTCTGTTATAACCATTTATGTACATTCAATGTACTCTACGGATTGAGGAATACATAGAGTTGAACATAGTAAAATAAGAAATTGAAAGATTTCGTTGAAATTGTTCATTTGGAAATTTCCCGAAAAGCTAATTATAGGTTATTCTCTCCATCGGAAAAAGAGGGCCGTTATGCTCATTACTAAACTTGTTGAAGAGATGAAATAGAACCAAGGTCTATCTTTTTGATCGGAGGTTGAATCGATCATCAGAAGAAGAATTAGGCCAAAAATTAGGATACATTCTGGGAAAATGAAACTTCCATGGAAGAGAAGCAAATGAAACGCTTTCATAATCTCGGCCTTTAACTGAGCCCCCTTACTCTGTATTTCTTATCGTTTTCTTGTCGTTTTGTCTTTGATTTTGTATCATGTACTGTTTTCCCTTTTTTATCTTTAGTAAAATTTTAGTTTAAAAAAAATAAGGATAATCATCACTTAACTTAAATAATCAATAACAAATCACCAAGAAACTGAACTTTTATGATCTCCACCATACTTAATTTAAAGAATAAAATACATAGCCAACTCATAAAACTTTAATGATTAAAAATGATTAATAAAATATAAAAAATGCATAAACCTTTAATTTAACCAAAAGTTTCAATGAATTTTATAGGATTGATGACCTTAAGCTATGGGGCTACGTGCCCTAAGGATGTTTCATCTTCGTGCCCACTATAACAATGCCACAAACCGATTGTTGGTAAAATTTAATAAAATTTATAAAAATTATAAAACCCATAAATGAATTCTTATAAATTCATAAAAATTATTAAAATCCTTTAACTAACCCACACTCTAAAAATCATAACTATTCAAATAAAATTAATAAAATATAAAACACACCCCTGACAAACTCCTAACTTAATCATAAATAAGAAATCTACAATAATTAAGAAAAAACTAGATCAAAACTATAAAATTCTTCTTCGTATTTTCTCCAACTCTTAATAAAATATTTAAGATACTTAAAATTAAACTTAAACTAAAATCCCTTAACTCTAAACAAATCAATAAATTTGCTAGAGGAGCAAATAAACTTCTAACAATACCTTGGTGTCATAACCCATGTTGGATTTATGTGCATCTTTGAACATATCCCCTTAATATATGTGAGGTATATTAGTTGGACTACCTTGGGCTATGTGACTACGTGTCCTAAGGAGGTTTCTTCCTCATGCCCACTATAATAATGCCAAGTACCTCATAAATTAAGTGGAAAGGGTTTAAAGATCCACATAAATTATATCTTTTAAAAAAAATAAATCCACCCTTAAGAACATAAATTAATTTCTTAACCACCCAAGTGTTAAACTTTAAGTTAGGTAGAACATACATATCTTTAGGTAGTGAGTGTTCCATTCTATTATTAGCTTATAAAATTCATGAACCCTAGACATAGGAAGCTTAGGATTTTCTTTTGGTGGTGGGAAATTGGCCTATCTTAGTATGTCACCTATTAGCCTTACTTGGAGTCTTAGATTACCAAGGGAGGATTAACCGACCTTGCTACCTCATAACTATTCCATCCATGATCAGGTTTAAGATTGAGTATAGGTCATTTGCCCATCAATTTTTTTATAACTTTAGTGTAGGTTATAGATCATATATTTGGGTTCTCCATAACTTAATAATCAAAATTCTAATATTGAAATTAAGCGTTAATTAATTTATCCTAAATGACTAATTATTAAAGAAAAATTGGTGTGTTAGTAAACTAAATAATAAGAGCTTGATCTTGCAACTTGAACCTCTCATCGAATTTGGGGTAGTTAAGTACCCTAATCTTTGCACACACTTTGCTGTTATATAGGACACATTTTATAGGCAACCTAGGGTAGGGTGTACCTAGAATAACATTTTTATAATTTCTTTGTTTTTCATTTTACATACGTGATGATGTTGTGGTTGTTTATGGCTTGGTTTTTTATTTCTTTCTTTTTCTATTTTATGAATTGATAAGTGGATACTTGTCCTTATGTTGTTAGAAGATTTGTAGAAATATTTTTTGCTAGTGGTCATGTTCCCAAAGGGAAAATAAAAACACTCAAATAATTATTATGAATGTTCTTTATATTATATACTGCAAGGAATGCGATACCCTTTGGAATATGGTCCTAAGAAGTATGTTTTGGATATTTGATGTGTGTAATTTTTATTATAATTATGGTGAAATTATTTTTGGAGGAGATTCATGTATTTTTTTTTTCAAATTTAAATTTAATTAGGAAAGTCATGTAGGTGTGTGGAAATTTTAAAAGGCAGGAGGCCGAGTAGGTGGATACTGATAAAAAAATCCACACACTAACTCATTTATGTATAGATTTAGGCTAAGTAATACATATGATAGAGCTTAGTTACCTTTTTTCTGAGGTGAATTGTAGAACCCAACTGCATTCATGGCCATTAACTATAATTTGTTTTATTATTATTGTGTTTATTATGATTGCACAATAGAATTGCATGTTTTTTCTATGTTTCATAATTTATTTTTCTTAGGGGTGCCTTATATAGAGTCCTCATAAGGCTCTTTAGGATGTTAAATTTTCTATAAAAATTAAAATTTTCTTAAACAAGATAAAATGAACATGTGACTTAAAATCATTCAATTTTTCAAAAAAAAGGCTTAATCCCTTATTGGTTACTTTTTAAAATAATGACTAATATTTCAAGCCTTATTCCTTTCACGGTGACTATATGCTTGTTCTGTTTGGACATACCCATACATGCATAGCCTTGAACCAAGTCATATAGATTTTCTTTTACAATATAGAGGGATAATTTACTTTGCTTATGTACCATTTATGGTCGGGTATGATACATGTTTCCCTTTCTATACCTCCACCACTCTTACACTTTCATAAGACCATATTTCATGAATTCAATATGATAACTAGAGTTTAGTTGGTACCCTTTTTGAGCAGGGTGATAGATCCAGGTCGGGCTGCCTAGATACATGTTGGGGTCTAGGTTATAAGTCCCCTCGTGGTTTCTTACATTAGTTAGGTCATGAGTGTTAACACTTGGTGTATGATACATCCCTTATATATCTAGGATCAATGGTTGGTGGTATTGGTATATCATTGCATGCCTTATAAGTAGGTAAGCTCTCCACTCTTTGAAGTATATAAATCCCACCCATCTACATCACACTGATGATGCCTCTTCCATCTTTCTCTCATGCATGTTTGGTATGATATGACTCCTTTTTTGATTTCTCCTCATTGGACTGGCTGAGTGCTTGTGTGATCTGTGCATGTAGAATAGCCTAATTGAACCTATCTTCCTTTGGATTAGGCGAGCCTAAATATTTCCTTATGCATCAAACCCTGAATATAATAACATAGCATCCTCAATCAAGAGTATTTTTAGGTTAAGGTCTAAGATATAATTAACCCCGGGGCTTGCGCCTGTGGGAAATTTGCACCCACATCAAATAAACTCAATTCAAGCAGATATGTCGGATGAGAGAATCTCATGATTATTTGATCATATATATTATTACCCATCGTGTTTGAAAAAAATTAACTTACCTTCTTTCTTTGTGGGCCATTTTGTTTCATTATTTGAAAACAACTAAGGATGTGCATGAACTAAGTAAGGGAAAAAAAAAAATCAATCTATACAAAATCACCTCAGATTTTTTTTCTTATTTTCCATTTCCCTTAATATATATTTTCAATACACATAGGTCAATTTCATCATTTTCTACAATTTACCAAAAGCTAAGCCTTCTAGAATCACAATAAAACAAAATGTATGACCGTTTTGATCACAACTATGGAGATAGATCAAATAGCTTTTAAAGACTCAACTTGGGACTTGCCACGCGGGCCACGTTTTCGAATGTACAATCTATACTCATCGAAGGTCATGGGTTGATACAAAGCAGGACTAATTGAGCTCAGTAGCTCTGACATAGGCCCCACTAGTAGATCGCTACGTGGGTTGTAGAAGAAAGCTATTGACAATCGCTCTATCTTGGAGTTCACCACCACTCGATGCTCCACGCTTCGATAGGTAGCATTGCTCAAAACCTGTAACTTTTCATAATGATTATTAATTTATCATATTAATAATTAAACTTTTTAGTCAACAACCCCAAAAGGTTTGTTGGCTAATATTGCTGAAAAATAAAAGATATTTACTTCCATATTATTCAAATTAATTATGTATATTTATATATTGAATATTAATTATGAAAGGTATTTGTGTGCTAACTTTAAATTATTGAGAGTAATGAAGAAAAAAAAAAAAGGAAAAAGTGTTTGAATTTTGTGGTAAGCTTCGAGTTTTGGATTAATTTTGTTGAAAATATAAATAATTGAATGCTAATTTTATAACTATATAAAATTTAAATATTTTATTTGAAATTATACTAAAAATAATTTATCATGCTGTTATATAATCAAGCTCAAGTAAAGGGTGAATTATTTTGTGGTCGTCGAATGCCATTTGGAAACCAGCCAGAATGTGTCATGTCACCTCTTTCTAGGTACTCGACTCGATACTGTTCGGTGCCGCTGATGTGGAGCATTCTGATTTTTTTTCTGAAAGATAAACTGCGTTCCGCATCCGCACAAAATAATCTCTCTAAGTTAAGAGAGGTTCAAGCTTGGCTTGACTTTTTGCACTCCTAAAAGCGATAGAATTGAAATTAAGGCTTCGTTTGGGACGGCTTTTTTATTGCTTTCTGAAACGAAGTTTTAGTACAAAATATAAAAAATTTGTATTAAAACTCCGTTTTAGAAATCAATAAAAAAGCCGTCCCAAACGAAGCCTAAAAGTATAATGAGCATGGAAAATGTGAAAAGGAACTGTGGGGTAATTTCCTGGAAGGAGGGCCTGAAGTAGGAAACAAAACAAATTGAGCACGTGAGAAACGCGAAGGTGCTAGGCATTTGATAGGAATTGTTACAGTATAGAGTTTATTTTATACTTATTAAGATTTTATGGTATCATTTCCTCGTCTCCACAAATAATAGTTAAAAACTATATGATGCAATAGCTATTACAAATTATATGATATTATCATCAAAAATTAATTATTTAATTAGATAAAAAGGAAGAAAAAAAAATTTAATTCTTTTTTTGATTAGTTGTGTGATTATTAAACTAATTGATTATAAAAAAAAAATCAAAAGTATAGTTAACTGTATAGCAATATATTATTTCAAGTAAAATAATATCTAAGTAAATAGCCGGAATTCAATATTATTATTTGACTAACACCGTTTAGAAAAAAATCAAAAGTATAGTTAACTGTATAGCAATTACTCGAGTTCATTTAGAAAGCTCAAGAAGGACTCAATAAATAATTAAAAATATATAGCATTTATTTGATTATATTATTATGAAATTAGTTTTGAAATAAAATTTCATTTAAATGAGTGGCCCGACAAAGCTTAAGTGTTGAACTAGACTCAGTACAAATATAAGTTCATGATCGAACATGTGGCTCCATAAGCTCTCCTAACGAGTTTGTTAATAAGTTGAATTTGACCCAACTCACACACCCACAAAGCTCTCTTACTCCCCTATTTCAAGTTAAATTCTTTTTTATCAAACAACACAACATTATAACAACAAAACAACTTCATTTGAATTTATAACCTTACACAATATCTCTCTCTCTAAACTAGTTTATATATTAATTATAATACATAAACTAAAATATTTTTGCATGACTTTATTTTGACTTACTAGTCAACAATATATCATCAATATTGATTAGACATTTCTTCAATTTATAATTAAATTATAAAATTGATTAATTAATAAGATTCTATTATATTTTTATTAAATAAAATTGATTAGACATTTATTCAATTTATAATCTCTAATAATTAATCAAACCTTAGGCCTCGTTTGTTTCAACGTTATTTTATTTTATTTTATTTTAGAGGCAGAGAAATTATTATTTTTTTGTCGTTGTTTGGATGGAAAGCTTTTATAGAAATGTTTTTTAGGAAAGTTCATTTTTATACTGTTTGAGAAACCTTTTGATATTTGCTTCTTAATTAGAAAACTTCATTATCTTAAATATTATTTCTAAAACTATCTTTTACAAAATAAGAGGAAGAACCAAACCAAACCTTAATCTTTTAAATAACTAAAACATTGATGAAAACCTAACATCCCCTTCACATTCAATGAATTATGAAAAGACAATAGAACTTCTCGACGGATCTCACTCTCTGACTTAATCCCCCCGACTCCCAAATGAATTAGCGTGTGATTGCTCAATACTAATAAGGTGTGAATGGAGGAAGCTTCAGATATAAAAGACTATCATTGCGTTTAAATAATGAACTTAGCCCCTCCTAATCGATATCAATTGTACTTATATGAGACGTTTGAAGCCCCACAAGTCACAGTTAACTTCTACACCAAACGAGATACACGGCAACGACAAGTAGAATATTAAAATTAAAAGAAAATAAAATCAAAATTAATGGAGTTTAACGGATATATACCTGGACCTGATCGCCGACGTTAATGATGAAGGCGTCGGCGAGTGGCTGCACAGTAACCCAGCCAGTCCCGCGCCTCACCTGCAGCCCCCGCACCTCATTGTCCGGTAAAAGAACCGTTATCCCGCCGGGATCCGAGTGGGACGAAAGGCCGAGAGTAAGATCCGGTTGTGGGCACTTGGGATAGTAATTCACTCTCATACACACGCCAGCTTCCTCGCCGCCGAAGCTCCTCTGCATCCTCTCTACCTCCAGTCCAAGCCCCGCCGATAACAGCCCCAACACTCTCTTACACAGCTTCACCAATTCCATCCCATATTCCTCCACAGTTTCCCTGTCATGATTTCGCAAATAATGATCTTTCATCAGTTATCTACATTAAGATATTATAAATAAGCAGAATTTAGAAATAATAAATTATGTATACATAATATTTTTTCATGCAATGTCTATAATTACCATTGTCACGTATCAAATCTTCGATGAGAAAAATGGAGAGTTGCATTAGGTAGTCGATATCCAACGTAAATCTTGTCAAATAATCATGACATGAATAATGATATGACTATAACTAAACTATAAGACAATAATACCAAATTATTAGATTTTCATAATTAAGTGTGAAGTAGATTTTTATATGAACAAAAAAGTCTAATAGATGAATTTATTAAAGAAGTCAACTATTTATTCATGTGGCATGTTAATTCATTTGAATTTTTTCATTTTTTGTGGCAAGTTAATTCCTTACATTTTTTTTATTATTATATTTCCTTATGCCTAATTATTTAATCTTATTTATTTGATAGTTTAATTGTATTAAAGCATGCATGCTAGTTGACATATGAAATAGAAAATATATATGATTAAAATAGTTATAAAATAATAAAAAAATTATTTTTAGATATTCTGGGTACATTTTTTATGAGAATTAACTTTGAGATTAGTAACTTATAATTTACTAATCTCAAAACAAAACCAAAAAAAAAAAAAATTTAAATTGCATGCCTCAGTGCAACGGGGAGAGCGGGCCACTTGTCATGGCTTTTGAGGCACAATGGGAAGAAATGGAGGAAATAGTAGTCGCCCCAGTCGAGTACAGCGCCTTTCTCGATCCCCAGCCGGCTACCGTAGCCCTCGTATGTCGTCGGGGAGTTAGCATAAGCCTGCTTTGCTTCCATAGGGAGATGGAAGAACTCGCGCCATAACTTCCGTGCGCGGCGCATTAGCTCCGGGCTGACGCCGTGGTTCACCGCTTGGAAGAAGCCCCAATCCCTACACGCGTTGGAGAGCGCTGAAGTCACGTCGCCGGCGAGGTCGACGACCGGAATAGGCTCGAGGTTGGTGTCCGGTTCGGGCTGGCCGGAGCAGGGGCGCTCAGCATGAGGCTTTATGTATCTGGCAGGGATGAGTCCAGCGCCGCTCTCCGAAACGGATTGGACTCGAACGATTGGCTCGGGCCAGTCGGTGTGGCAATCCATAGAGGAAGGATTGGATTACGGGATGAAGAAGAGAGAAGGATTTAAGGAAGACGAAGGCTTCGTCGTTGGCATTTTATAAATATATCGAAAGTAGAGAGGAAGTTAGCGAGAGGGGTAGAAGAGCTGGCGTGGGGGAGTTTGGATTGGTAATTGAATAAAGCGACGTGGTCGGAAACGTGATATATATGCGAATAATGTAAATTTTGTAATAGACGGATCTTCTTTCTGGTTGTACGTAGCGTATTTTGGCTGACAATCTACGTGTTTATTTATGCTGTCGCTTTTGTGCCTACTAAAGTTTAGAGTTAGTGGTGGAGCAACATAATTTTTTTAGTCAGAATATAAATTAAATTTAAAATACTTTTAAATGTGTTTTTTAATGGATGGAAATTTCTTATTTTAAATTTTATAATGTATATTCATAAAGAGTTGAATAATTACGTATCAAAGATTATTTTCTTAATATAAATGATTAAAAAATTATTCATCCACTAATATCTAATTTTATTTAGCATTCGATTTTCAATAAAAGTCATAGCAAAAAAAAAAAAAAAACTCTTTCAATTTATAGGTTGAATTTTGAAAAGGAGTATGTTTAATACTAATTAAGCAAAAGAAATATGACTATTAAGTAATTTATAAAGGAGCAAAAATGTCAAATAATTTAATGTTTCCTATGGAAAATATAATTAATTAAAAAATACCCCAAATTATTTGACATTCTCTCGACATAAAATGACACATATTTTGATGTTTTCTATAAAAAAAAATCACATATTTTGACATTTTTCTTTAAAAACATAAAAAATTTATGCGTATTTCTCTCACTTTGCTGAAGAGAGAAAGAGAGCCGAATTGGAGAGAGAGAGAGATACAAGAAGAGAGAGAGAGAGAGAGAGCCGGGGTGAGAGAGAGAACAACAAATAATTTAGTGTATTCTTAATTAATTACATTTTCTATAAAAAGTCAAATTATTTGGGTTTTTTACTTCTTTTTTAAATTATTTAATAATTATACTTTTTTACTTAATTACATATTAAGCATGCTCCTTTTTAAAATTTTATCAAATTTATATTACATGCAATTATCATAAAATTAATCTTTAAAATTTTAATTTATCATAATAATATTTTAATCATAATATCCAAACTTAAATTATTTTAATAAAAAAGCCAGAGTTATAAGGAAATGTATAAAAGAATAAAGAAGATTAAATATAATTATATTTTAATATTTAATAATAAAATATAAATAAATAAATAAAAATGAATGATAAATTATTTTTCTAAAGGGCTGGGGGAGGGGGCTTACAAGCCCCTATTAGTTGAACAATTATTATGTCCTCTGACCTGATGTAGAGCTATGTTCGGCCGCCAATAACATGTCGCCACGTGCTCTTACTCTAAACCGCGCGGCCCGACGACTTGACCCGGAGCGGAACCGGGAAATGCTATGTTCGCGATTTTCTCGGTATTGCTCGGTATTTGCTAGGTATTGCTTTGCAAAAATGAGAAATACAGCTCTGTGAAGACTAATACCATGCAAATACCGAGTTGTACCGAGTTTTTTCCAACTCGGTACAACTTGGTATTTGCTCAGGATTTGCTCGGTATTGCTAGAGATTTGCTCGGTATTGCTAGGTATTTGCTCGGTATTGCTAGAAAAACTTAGTACAACTCGGTACAACTCAGTATTTGCTAAGGATTTGCTCGGTATTGCTAGGGATTTGCTCGGTATTGTTAGGTATTTGCTCGGTATTGCTAGAAAAAACACAGTACAACTCGGTACAACTCAGTATTTGCTCAGGATTTGCTCGGTATTGCTAGTGATTTGCTCGGTATTGCTAGGTATTTGCTCGGTATTGCTAGAAAAAACTAGGTACAACTTGGTATTTGCTCGGTATTGCAAGGTATTTGAAATATATCCAAAAGATGTTGTTCGACTCGTCAAGGATTTAAAAAAACGCACGTGCAAGAACCCAAAAAACAGCGGATCGGGTCGGCGTCTTTTCTTCCTGCTACGTGGCGCTAATATATTGGTGGCCGAACATAGAGGAACGTACGTTCACCGGACCAAATAAAAGTTCCTATTAGTTACACCCATATTTAGTGTTATGATTTTTGTATTATTATTATTATTATTATTATTATTATTATTATTATTATTATTATTATTATTATTATTTAATTGTGTGTTGAATTTTGCTATTAAGTAAAATAAATGGTTGTTTCAATAAATATTGCTAGTTTTTAATGTGAAATATTATCGTAAATGAATTTGTTTGATAATGAATTTAATTTAAAACCTATTTCATAAATTTAGGTAAGAGAATGATTCACATCAAGCCAAGTAATATGGCCTATTTGCCAAGGACTCTCGCTTAGAACTGATCATGAAGACCATTGGACTAGGTCAGTCAATGTACTTCACTACATTCTTCTAGGTCCGCTTGGCGATACCTCCAAAGGCAAAGCTGCTTCAACACTCTGGATCTTCTTGGAAATGACCTGAAAAAATCTACTATTCTTAGTGTGGTAAATAAAACAAGGCATTCATCAATCTACTATTTATTTTTTGTTGTTGTAGGAATGTATATATGTGTTAAATTTTGTATATATGTACGAAATTTTATATTTTTGTTATAATTAGATTTATTTCAGGAAGTTTATACTAGTGAAAAAAAATACATGTAATTTTAGAGTTAAATTCTTTTTTTTTTTTTAGGTTTATTTGTGTATGTTTATTTCACTACAAGTAAAACATTGGTTTTCGGTCGTCATTTTCCACTTAAAAATGCGGAAGATTAACCAGAAAAATTACTTTCTGACATATTTTATTTTGTCGAAAATATTTTACGGTGGAAGATTTCTACTAGAATCATTTCATGGTGGGGGCGGCAGGAATATGAAGAGTAATAGACAAAAAATTTGAGCTAGAAAAATAATAAAGTTCTCACGAGGTAAATATTTTTTAATAATATTAATAACTAAAAAACTTAAGTTAAAGACAAAATTATATATTTTATGTCTTAACTTATGTTAATTATTAGTATTAATTAACTTTCATGCCAACTTTTATTATTTTAGATGATTCTAAACATTAGATTGGTACGAAATGCTGATAAAAATGACTTCTACAAGTCTGTTATAGATGTTTTTTAGTCTATCTAGATTAGAGTTATAAAGAAGAAGGCGCCTACATATATGTTCTAGGTGAGTATGAAAGTCACACTAAGGAAAGCAAGGGAGGGAGCTGAAAGAGAACCATCTACTAGTAAATCCATTCTGTTTTCATTTTGATAAAGTGATTTTTTAAAATTGTTAGGGAATAATTAGCTAGGGTTTGAGTAGAAATTAGATGCTATAAGTATTTTTTTCAAAGATTTTGTAAAAAATGTGATAAAGGTGAATAAACGTGTAGCTCTTTATATATTTAAAAAAAAAATGTGATAGTCCATCTCTTTATATTACTTGTACAAAAAAATATGGAGAAAAGCATGAAGATTTTAGACCATCTTTGCCATTAATCTTAGAAATGCCACAAAGTTAATTGATAACAAAATAAAGAGCAAATAATTAAAAGTGTTTGACTAGAGATTTTATATATCTATCTTGCAAAATGTAAATGCCAATGGGTTGTGGAAGCTAGATTAAAAGATTGATTAGCTTGATTGATGAAGAGTCATTTTCTTTCTTTAAGGCTTGGTTAGCAAGATTAAAAGATCACTTTAAAGAGAATGAGATACATGCATTGGGTGATGGAAGCCTAACATGATTTTTAGAAGTAAAATATGCCCATTACGCTGCTAGATAGTATAGTAACTATCCTATTAGTTTATTGGTAGCCTAAGTTTTTTTAAAATATTGTTATTATAATGACCCAAAAGTAGAAAATGAATTTGTTTGAAAAACATGAAAATATAATCTAGCAAGTGTTGCAAATCTGTTTTCATTTATTATGATTTTGATGATACTAAACACTCTTGTTTCTCTACGACTAACTTGCCTACTAACATTTCAGGTCCATAAGATCAGACGGTAATTGGAATCAGCTTAAGATTAGGTAGACTAAGTTCGAGTCACTTTGTACACTTTTCCTTTTCTTGAGTTTATTATAAAAGATTTGGCTCCTGATGCTAAGTAACCTTGCACACACACACCTTGGGAGAAGTTCTGATTGTTTCTTAGAGTTTACTATTTTTTGTAACATCAGTCAGGCTGATATTTATATCGGCCTAGACGATCGGTTCAAAAATAGAAATCCTAATTAGGGCATCATGGTTAAGGTAGCTTTCATTAAGTAAATCAGCCTAGACGATATTGTATCATCCAGGACGATAGGCTCAAATCAGAAAGAATCAACCGCCATGATCTATTTAGATATTCTTTATTTTAGGACATCATCCAGGATGATATCTTATAGGCATGGACGATGTAGTACAATTATGCCAAAATTAATCTGGTAATTAAGGCTGATTGCACGATCACATCTGCCGGAACGATCAAAAGATAGGCCAGGACGATGGCATAGACGATTGACATCAGCCTACTTCTATTCAGGGCGATCATCAGGATGATTTTCCTTGGATTTGAACTAATCGACCAGGATGATATTCTATCATCCTGGACGATGTGACCAAAATTATTTTAATCGTCCCAAACTGACCGGGCTGATTGAGCAAAATTTATGCTGATCGGCCATGCCGATACCCCTATCGACCTGGACGATAAAGTTGGTTTGTATAAAATAAGAGCTATTCCGAAGCTCTTCTATTTAAGATCTCTTTTTCTATCCTAGAGAGTATCTTTTGCTGCTGCCTTGACCTGAGAGAGCCTAGAGGAGAGGGAGAGAAAGGTAGAGAGAGAGAGAGAGAGAGAGAGAGAGAGAGAGAGAGAGAGAGAGAGAGAGAGAGAGAAAGAGAGAGGATCTTGCTTAATAGTTTTTTTAAAAATACTAATTCACCTCCCTCTTTGTTAGCCTTGGGATAGTTCATAAGGGCTTAACATCCCTAATGAATTTTTAAGTGGTATCAGAGCACTATCAAGTGGTATCAGAGTGTGATTCATAAAATTGAGTTTTTGAAACTTTTGAATTTTGATCCATGGCTAACTCTAGTAATCATAATACTGTGGAAGGATATTCTATTACCTGACCACTTTTGTTTGACAATATTCCTTTTGATTTTTAAAAAACTTGCATGTCTATATTTTTATAATTGATTGATTATCACATATAGATGCTTGTTAAAGATGGTTATGCACCTTCGACTAGTAAAATTAATGGAGTTATTATTCCACTTCCTTGCACTGAATGAACTCTTGATGATAGGGATTTAGCACAACTTAATGTGAAATATTTGAATTATTTTTTCTAAGCTTTAAAATTTGAAGATTACATGCGTGTTTCAACTTGTACTACTGGTAAAGAAATTTGAGATAAATTGTGTATCACTTATGAAGGAACCGAAGAAGTCAAACAATCAAGGATGAATATTTTATTCCATGACAACAAACTTTTTTCTATGAAACCTAATAAATTAATTTCTAACATATATATTATATTTACTCAAATTATGATCTCACTGCATGCTTTAAGAAGAGAACTCACAAATTATAAAAAGGTTAATAAAATTTTGAGATGTTTGCCTTCTTCCTTTGAAGTTAAAATTACTATATTTTTTTTAATCTAAAGATTTGAATACCTATTCAATTAATAACTTACATGGATCACTCATTGCTTACGAGAAAGTGGTGAATCAAAGAAATCTTAATGCAGGTGAGAAAAAGAAGTAGAAAACTACGGCGTTAAAGGCTAACAATACATACACTAACTCTTTTGGGTCTAAAAGCGATGAAGCTGCCTTAATCACGATGCAATTCAAAAGTATTATATGGAAGAAGCATAAGAACAATCAGAAGTGAAATAAAGATAAGGATAGCAAAAATTTTAAAAATTCTAATGATATGATCTATTTTGAATGTAGGAAGCTTGGACATGGTAAAGCAGATTGTCCTATACTTAAAGCTCACTCAAGCAAGGAAAAGGGTGAGGAGAAACCCAAGTTCAAAAATGATAAGAAGAGGTTCCAATCAATATTCTGTACGGATTCTTCATTGGACTCCTCTAAGACTGAAGCTGAAGAGGAGACAACAAACTTATGCTTGATGGCTAAAAATCATCTTGGTCAAAGTGATCAAGAAGAGGTATGTAAACTAACTTACGAGTAACTACTTGAAGTTTCTAAACAATTTTATTCATCATATAAGAAACTTAAGAAATCACATACTAGTTTGAAATTGGAGTGTTTAAATTTGCAAAAAAAGCATGAAATTTTATTTAAAGATCACTCTACAATCGATAACAATCATATGTCATTATTTAATGAGTTTGATGCATTAAACAAAAAAGCATATTGAATTATCTAATGCACATGATTCCTTGAAGTCATCTCATATTGAGTTAGAAAGAGAATTTAAGAAATTAGAGAATCTCAAAGCTTTTCAAAATACCAAATCAACATTATATACATCACAACTTTAAAAGGAAGCATCACCACCTGAGTAGATTAGTAAATCTTTTTCTTAGTATTAGATGTTTTTTATGTGGCATGTTAGGACACATTTCACACACTTACACTATTCACCATAGTACACATTATGTGTGGAGATCCAAATTACATGATTCACAATATAACATATATTCATTGCATTCTTCTTTTCATAAGAAGGGACCCAAACATGTTTGGGTTTCTAATTCTGATGTTTGATGATTTTGTAGGCTTGATCTTATAAAAGGTCTCGTGAGAGCATATGGTACATAGACAGCGGATGCTTATGACACATAACTAGAGATGCTAACCAATTCATTTTGTTATAGGCCAGGGCTGGAGGCAAGGTTACTCTTGGAGATAACACAATCAGGAAAGTGATAGGCACATGTATAATTGGAAACTCTAAAAACCTTTTGACTAAAAATGTTTTGGTTGTAGATAGTTTAAAATACAACTTGCTCAACATCAATCATCTTTGTGATATGGGCTTCATTATAAAATTCTTGGCAAATACTTGCATTATAAGCTTAAATAATAATACTGTTTTGTAGGGAAAGCATATCAACAATATTTATATGCTTGACTTAAATAATATTGAATGTGCTGCTTCATTTTACTTAAAAATTATTGTTGATGATTCATGATTATAACACAGGAGGATATGTCATGCCAGTATGAAAACCCTTTAGAGAGTGGCCTAGAAAGATCTAGTTAGAGATATCCCCTAGCTTAAGTTCTTTAAAGACCACCTTTGTGATGCTTTCCAACTAGAGAAGCAAGTCTAATCCTCTTTTCACTCCATTAAGGACATTAACACCTCTAGACCTTTAAAGTCCTTCACATGGATTTGTTTGGACCCATTTGTACTGCCAGCTTAGGGAGAAAAGTTTATGGATTTGTGATAGTCAATGACTACTCGAGATTTACTTGGATTAGATTTCTATCACATAATAATGAGACCTTTTGATGAGTTTAGATTCTTCTTCACTTAGATTCAGAAAAAGATAGGTTGTGAGATTTTAACCATCCATTGTGACCACGGGGGAGAATTTAAAAATGAGAGATTTGGAGACTTCTATGAGGATAAGGGGATTAGTCATAACTTCTCAGCTCCTAGGACTCCTCAGCATAATCGGATAGATGAAAGAAAGAATCAGACCTTAATTAAAGCCACTAGAGCAATGCTTGTTGAGTATTCACTTCCAAAGTACTTTTAGGTTGAAGCGATAAACACAGCTTATTATGTATTAAATAGGGTGAATGTTAGAGCCAAACTTGATTAAATACTCTATGAGATCCTTAAGGGTAGGATACCCAACCTTTCCCACCTCTATGTCTTTATATGTAAGGTTTTTATTCATAATAATGAGAAATCACACTTAGGAAAATTTGACCCAAAATCTGATGAAGGAGTGTTCTTAGGATATTCAAATATGGGGAAATCCTTAAAGGTATTTAATAAGAGGTTATTGGTGGAGGAGGAGACTACTCATATAGTATTTGATGAATCTGATCCTAAGAAGTTTAGATTTGAAGATGAAGATGAAGTTGGAGAGATTACCATATGAGTTAAAAATTTGGAGAAGAGGGTAGAGCCCCAAACCACTGAAGGAGTAGAAGAGATTACCCAAGAAATAGAAAATACAAATCTAGAGGAAAGGGTTGAACCTATACACACATTTTCTAGAGATTGGGGATTTTCTTTAAGTCATCCTAAAGAACGAATCTTAGAAAACCCTTCTGAAGGTGTTAGGACTAGGCATGGACTTAGGAAGGAAGTGAATCACTCTGTCTTTATCTCAATGATTAAATCCACCAACATCAATCAAGCCCTTTCTGATGAGTTTTGGATCTTAGCCATGCAGGAGAAATTAAACCAATTTGTTAGGAATAATGTTTGGGAACTTGTTCAAAGAACAAAGGGACAAAGTATAGTTAGAATCAAATGGGTCTTTAAGAATAAAATGAATGATTCTAATAAGATTGGTGGCTAAGGGGTACAACAAAATAGAAGGGATTGATTTTGATGAGACCTTTGCCCTTGTAGCTAGATTGGAAGCCATTAGAGTGCTACTAGCCTTTACCTGTTATAAGGGATTTAAGCTTTTCCAAATGAACGTTAAGAGTACATTTTTAAATGTGGTAATAAAAGAAGATGTATTTATAGAGTAACCCTAGGTTTTGAGAGTTCCCAATTTTCAAATCATATTTTTAAATTAAAAAAGGCCTTATATGGATTAAAATAAGCACCTAGAGCTTGGTATGAGAGGCTTAGCACATTTTTACTAGAGAGGGGAGTTTGTTAAGGGGAGCATAGACACCACCTTTTTTGAGAAAGTAGGAGATGAATTACTCATTATTCAAATATATGATGATGATATAGTTTTAAGATCTTTTGATAAAAGGCTATGTATTGATTTTTCTAAAATAATGAGTAAGAAATTTGAGATAGGTTTAAAGGGAGAGTTGTCCGACTTTTTGGGGTTAAGCATAAGACAACTAAATGATGAAACCTTTTTAAATCAATCAAAGTACATAAAGGATATCTTGAAGAAATATGAAATGAATAAAGCCAAGACAATTAATACTTCCATGACTTCTTGTGCTCTCAGTTGGACAATGACCCAAATAAAAAATTAGTTGATCAAAAGAAGTACATAGGGATGATTGGATATTTACTTTACCTGACTGCTAGCCGACGTTATATAATATTTAGTGTTTGCCTCTATGCTAAATTTCAAGTTGATCGTAAAGAATCCCATCTAATTGCAGTTAAAAGAATTCTTATATATCTTTTGGGGACCCAAAACTTAGGAATTTAATATCTTAGGCTTATCACTTCTTTTGAGATTATTAGATATTCTGATTCTAATTTTGTAGGATGTAAGGATGTAGGGTGGATAGAAAGAGAACTTTTGGAACTTGCCAATTCATAGGACAGTCTTTAGTATCCTGGTCCAATAAAAAGCAAAACTCTGTTGCACTTTTCATTACTGAAGCTGAGTACATTGCTTTAGGGAGTTGTGTGGCCTAAGTCCTTTAGTTGAAGCAGTAAGTTCTAGATTTAGGATTACCTGTAGGTACAATTTTGATCTTTTGTGACAACACTAGTGCCATATATATTTTTAAGAATCCTATCCAACATTCAAGGACTAAGCATATTAACATAAGATATTACTTTTTTAGAGACTATGGGACCAATGGAAACATTGAGTTACACCATATGACAACTAAGAATCAACTGGTTGACATCTTTACTAAATCACTAGCCTTCGACACTTTCAGCACTTTAAGGATCAGATTGGGTGTGATTGACATAAATGCATGAATTTGATTCTTAATGATTTCTGATTTTTTATCTGTTGTTTGTTATTATTTTATTGTAGTTTTTCCTTGTTTATTTTACTTTTCATCTGTTTCACTTCTGTTGATTTAATTTTTGTCTTTATTTTATTTTTCTTTTACTCACTACTGAATTGATATCTTATACCTTATTTTTATTTTTAAAAATTTGTAATCAATATTTTACATCTCTTAATCTTTTAAAGGGAGAAAATACCATTGATTATTTCTCTTTCTCTAACCTCTTTTAGTCGTGTTATTTTCTTTTCTAAATAAAATTTTATCTCAAATTAACAACTAGACTTTACGATTGAGATCTTTTTTATCTTGCTATAATAATCTATCTTATATTTATAATGTTCAAAGTCTTTATATTACTTTAAGATTTCTCGTCATCCTATCATTATATTTATCATATGATTTTGATTATGCTTTTTGGTTTGTTCTTTCTTATATTGGAGAGTGAGTTTTTCTTCTTTAATATCTAAAAGATATACTCATAACTGAGAGTATTTAAGAGTTTTAAAAATGGATCTAGCTTATAAAAAAAGTGGTCAATAATGTCAAATCAAAAGACGCACAATGACACCAAATTGAGAAATATACACAAAGTGTATCAAAAAATTAAAAGATGCACAAAGTGCATCATTCAATAGACAAGAGGCATAAAATGAGCCCACCAAAAGCAAGTTCTCTTCTCTTTCAAACTTTTAAAACTTAGAAGAATTTATGGGTCACTTGATATTTTCAAAGTCTTGATTTCGAATTTCACGATTGTCACAAATTATTTTGATACATGATTCATTAAAATATTTTTCTAAAACTAAGTCTTGAACGGATCTCTTTTTATTATCCCATTGATTTTTCTAAGTTAGGTCTTTTGATTTCAAAACATGATTTTGCCTTAAAAGAAGTCTGAGCTAGAGTTAACAAGATAAGATATTTAACTGTTTTTAGATTTCGACAATGTTAACTCATTGGGTTTATAAGTCTTTAAAATCAATCACATGGAGACTGTGTCATATTCATGCTTTGATTAAAAAAAACTTTGCTTTCCTTCTTCATTTTCTACTTTTTTCTTTTCTACTTTTTACCTTCTTTTTTGTGATGTCAAAAGGGGGAGTCGTATTTGAAATTATTTTCATTTTTTATTATTTGTTTTCCATCATAAAAAAAGGGGACATTGTTACGAGTCTTTTTTCAGGGAATATAATTTTGATGATAGCAAACACTTTTGTTTCTCTACGACTGCCTTGCCTACTAATATTTCATGTCCAAAAGATTAAACTATAAATTTGAACCAGCTCAAGATAGAATAAACTAGGTCTTAGTCAATTTGTAATATTTTACCTTTTCTTGAGTTAATTGTAAACAAAGTGGTTGCTGATGTTAAGTAATCTTACACACACACACACACACTTGGAAGAAATTTTTGGACTATTTTTATAATTTATTATTTTTGGTCACATCGTCCATGATGATCTATAAATTGGGCCTAGACAATCAGTTAAAAATAGAACCCCTAATTAGGGCATCCTGGTTAAGGTAGCCAATATTAAGTGCATCGTCAAGGATGATATTCCTATCGATCGTAATGAAAGGTTCAAATTAGAAAGAATTAGCTGCTAGATCTATTTAGGTAGCTTTTATTTTTGGACATCATCCAAGACAGTGTAGTATAATTATACCTAAATTAATCTGGTAATTAAGAAAAGCAATTAAGACTTGATTGCTCGATCATATCATCATGGATGATCTCAAGATCAGCCAAAATGATCAGTTCAAAAACTTTAGTTATTCCTGGATGATCAATCATCGACCAGCTTTTATTCAGGGCGATGCTTTGGATGATATGCACTGAATTAAAATAATTGTCATGAAGGATCACAAGATCAGCCTGGACGATCATATTATTTTTCCATCGTCTAGACATTCATTCAGGGTGATGTTCTAGACGATATTCAATGACTTATACTAATCGTACAGGATGATATCCTATCATCCTAAAAGATATGAACAAAACCTTATGATCGTCCCAAATCTTCCTAACTAATTGAGCTTAATTTGTAATAATCATACAAGATGATATTTATATCATCTTGGATGATAATATCGATTTGTTGCAATTAAGAGCTATTCCGAAGCTCTTCTATATAAGATCTCTTACTCTACTCAAGAGAGTATCTTTTTGCTACTGTTTTGACCTGAGAGAGCCTAGAGGAGAGGGAGAGAAAGGGAGAGAGAGAGAGGATCTTGTGAGGGGGAGTTTATGAGGGGTTTCACAAAGGTTTCTTCAATCAAGGATCCAAGTTATCTTCTCTGATCATCGTCCCTTATTTTTGGAGATTCAAGAGAGGTCCACTTTAGCAATCGGTCAAGATTCTCTGCCTGGTTCAGTAATCGATCAAGGTCCACTTCAACAAGTCTGGTTCTCGGCCTCACCAGTGTCAATGAAAAGGAGATTTTATAAAGGCTTCTCTACCTTACTGTGGAGCAAAAGGAAAGTCACTGATTTTAGTGCAATACTCATAGGGCGCCTCCGGGGAGTGGACGAATGTCGAGTTTATTGAACCACTATAAATTTTTGTGCTTTTTATTACTATTTTTTTAATTTAATTTCCATACATTAAATTTCTTTTTGGGGAATTTTGGTTTGCTTTGAGTTTGTGATTTTTGATTGAAAGAGTTTTTAAAATACCAATTTACCCCCCCTTTTAGTTAGCCTTGGGCTAGTTCATAAGGGCTTAAAATCCCTATTAAACTTTCAGATGAGACACTCGCAGGCCTTTACATACTTTTCAAGCAGGTCAATAGGAGGGCAAATTATATCATAGATATGATTAATCATAGAGGATAGCAGCTTTCACCTAGGAACTTTAATGGGTAATAGTATGCATGACCTAATTAGAGTCACAAGGTTTCCCCCACTTAATATATTATCTCAAGTGAGATTTTTTGATTGGGATACTCGGTTTCCTGTGGGCGTAAGCATCCGTAGTTAATTATATCTTAAGTCAGGGCCTAAGAAGTGTGTCGATTAAGGATCCTACATTATCCTCTCAAATGGGATCATAACATAGGGAGGAGACTAGAAAGTTCCTACTCAAAGGGAAAGAAAGGGTTTAACTTGGCTTAGTCAATATACACAGCTCATACTAACATGTGGAGGGACTAAGGTAGTGAGAAGAAACTAAAGAAAAGAAATAACCAATGCAGTTATAGCATATAAGAGAGAATGATAGAGGTATCGTCATCCATGTAACGTAGATAGGCATGATTTATAGTCTCTAAATGATAGAAGACTTACACCGATGATGAATACTATAAGACACTGATAATAATAGCACTGAATCCTAAATATAGAGTGGGTTTAGTGTTCTAGATACAATACTAGCATCCATATCCTAACTAATCCGTTATGGGCTTATATTCTACCTAAAAAGGAAAGCTAGCTAACTACCTAAGCATATAAAATCTATGCTGTCCGATCTTTATCAAAGAAAGGCGGGTGGGTAAATTTTTAGAACTTAATGCTGACATTTAGAGAGTTTCCTAAGTTGCCTTATACTTATGTACGGTAAAATACTTTTAGAACTAATGCAATTAAATTTAAATTTAATTATTTTCTAATACAATACATACTAGTTAAAGTCTCCAAATCAAGTTTGCTTGAATTTAAAAAAAAAACTTATAAAAATAATATTTTAGAAAGACAAGGCTTCTCCTAGTCCGGCACTTCATCCTCATAGATCAGATTATATGGACTCTACCCAAGGGTAGGGAATTATCTTAAAGCAAGGAGAGAGGGGACACATTAATATGAATGCGATCCCAGATGATTCCAACATTTCTCTAGATCATTAGGTTTCTATATTATTTAATTCTTAAAATCTTAAAATTTAATTACGAGTAAAAAATATTTTATTCCTAAAGAGCCTAGTGAAATCAGGCACACACATATGCAAGAAAGAAACCTAAAAAAAGTAGATAATTTCTATGGTACAAATTAAGTAAACACATCAATATAAAAAAAACAACAAGATTAAAAAAAAAAAAAAAAAGTCTATGGCTAGTGCCATACAAGTACAACCTAGGGTATGAAGAAAAATAATGTTTGTAAGGCCCCACTAACAATAACTTGGATTGTAATCCTATTTAATGACACAAGTCTTAAAAATAAGGAATTTCATCTTTATTTTCATCTTTGAATCCTTCTCTGGATTGTCTCCCTTCGATCTTCTTAGGGTTCGTCCTTTAGAAGGTTACCCAAATGAAAAAAAAAAAAAAATCTATCTGAAGGGCATTTCTCTTTTCCTTTTGTATCCCAGGTATTTAAAATACCTTTTTTTTTAATACTTTCACAACTCAATACATTACATACAAAGTACATCATTGAAAAAGAAGATTTAGACTCTCCTGCATTGTTATCCTAAGCAGGGATTATAAAACAATCTAAGCAGTTATATTTATAAAAAATAAAAATACTTATGCAAACCACACTTGGCCAAACTCTTATTTATTTAGGTGTTAATCGGCTTAAGCACCATAGCAAGCAATTATATAATTTATTTTTAATTTTTAGCCCCCATTATTAGCGTTTCAAGAGCATGAACACCTACTGAAAATAACGTCAATATCAAGATCTCCCCTAACCTATGGGTAATATATCACACAACACATCATAAAGAAAGTGCAGTAATAAAAGACATATCGCAACAATTCATCACAACAGAAATAACCAGCATACGTGCCATATGCAAGAGCATCACATATTAAAAAAAGGGAAAACATTGGCCTAACCTAGAGCTAGAAGTGGTGCCTTGAGAAACAATTATATGTGTGTGTAGTAGGCTGTGTGGTTTTCGATATGACCTATACCAAGATGACTAGTTCAAGTTGTTTGCGATAGAATTTGTTGAAGGTCCAAAGGGGATTTAAGTTAAAGTTTAAGTATTAATATCTTGGGGTCAAATTTAATTTATTAATTTGGTTGGTCATTTTTAATGCTTAGAGTAATCTTCTTTGAAGTTTAAGATGAGCTAATGGTTTTTAGACGGTCCAGGCTCATCCTATCGCTAGGTTAAAGAGGTCCAAAAGGTGACTTTTAAAAATAGGTTTGGTTTTAAGATTCCAACATTTTAATTAAATATTATACCTTAAAGGGATTAATAAGAATTTGAGTTTACTAGATTTGGAGTTTTCTACGTAAAATTATGAATTTTAAAAATTTTGGGCCCTAATTATCGAACTACTGTTGATTGAAGAGTTGACTTTTAATCTAGGTTAATTAATGGAAAGTTGATATTTTTAATAAATACTATATTTATTTAAAGTTAAATACCGTTTAGCTTACCCAAATTAGATTTTTTGGAAATAGTTATGAATTTTTAAATTTAGGGTATTTAATGAATTATTAAAATTTCCTAATTAACGGTGTTTTAGGGATTTTGATCTAAATCAGCTCCAAACCTCTTGAAATAACCCCCAAAGGACATAAATGACCCAAGGAAGAGTTCCCAAGTGTTTTGGAAAAAGTTTGAATTTTTAATAATTCTTAATTATTTAATTTAATTAAAAGAATGATTTTTAATTGAATTTAAATTAATGTTGAGATTGAGGTCCAGACTGAAGTCCAATTAAAGGGTTTTTAATTTTTTAAGATTACGGACTAAATTTTGAAGAGTTTGATATATTATAAGTAATTTTCAAATTTAATTTAAATTTATTAAAAAATTTTAAAGTTATGGGGGCATAATTAAGGGGTTAAATTAGGGTTTGTTAATTAAGGGATTTAAAGAACCATAAAATTTCGTAGAAAATTCCAATAGGTTTAGTAAGTCACTAAGTTTAAATGTTTCAAGTTTCATGTCAATCATACTTGTATCTTAACTCATAGAATTTTTCTAAGTTTGCTAGACACGTCCTTAATTACTGTTTTTAGGGAGTGGCTATACTAAGTTGGTTTAAATCAAGTATTAGAGACAAATCCTTGGGGTAACATAAAGGGAAAATGTAACAAAATATGACACACCATAATCTTAGAACTAAGAGAGCCTAGACTAAGTGCTCGTGCGTCCTACATATGTATAAATAAACTAAATTGTAATTGAACACTCTTAGTGATGCGATTAGTGAATGATTGGAGTCAAATCATTCACTAATCCTCCCCCAATGAATGTTATTCTCATGCATAATCCTTGTTTAAAATTTCAAAAGAAGATCTCTCATAATTAAAGAAGTTTAATATATATATATATATATATATATATAATTTTAAATAATTTAAAATACATATATATTAATATATAGTATATAAGTTTAAAATAAAGTAGCTGAAAATAGTTCAATGTAAATATGTGCAAGAGAGATCCACAGATCACCCAAGGAAAATTAATATAATTTTTAATTTAGAAATACTTAATATAGTATTTAATTAAATAGTAATTATGTATCTAAATAATTAAATAACATATAAATAACTAAGAAAAATTATGTTTTGATATCTAAATGTAATTTTTAACAAAAGTCCTTAAGTTTCTGAAAACTTTAAGTTATCATAAGCATTTTTAAAGTTTAAAGTAAATATATGATATTTAGAATGATTTAAAATATTTAAGATTTAAAAATAATTATAAATTACATTAGATTAAATATTAAAGGTCTCTAAAATTTTAAAATAATCTAAAGGAATAATTTTTTATAAAATTTAAGAAAATACTTACTTTCTTTTAAATTTAATTAATAATAAATAAGGGATTGAATATTTGGCTAATTAACATTACTTAAAATAGATAATATTTCTCATATTATATTTCATTTAAATTTTAATAATTAAAATAATCCTCTATTTTTAAAAAAGAAATAAAAAATACATCAATTATTATAAAAATAACTAATATTAATAAACATTAATTACAAATTTAAATGATTTAAATAATTAAATTTTATTTAAAATACAAAGATACATCCTTAATAATTTAATTTTAAATTATTATATTTTAAGATAATTAATTAAATATTTAGAAAATTTATTGTAAAATTGTAATTTTAAATAATATTTAATATAATATTATTTTAAATATTAATTAAATTGTTTAAAAATAATCATTTTTAAAATAATTTAGAATATATAATAAATTTTAAAATATTTTTAAATTTAAAATAAAGGAAATTAAATTCTAAAAATTTTCATATATTATATTTATTTTTTGGATTTAAAAATATTTTAAAATAATTTTGTTCAAAATTAAAAAGGATTTAAAATAATTATAATACTACTTTTTAATTTAAATAACGGTAGCAGGCTACGTGGCGTCCCTTGATACGCTCTGTGGTCAATGGGCAATTGTTGTCTTGCGGTGCGATGATTGCAGCTTCAGCAATGACTACCATATAATTGTGACAATTATTAAGTTGCAGATATGTTTTATTAACCACGTTAGCGGTTAACGCTGACTGTTAGATCATCCGCTATTCCAAGTGGATGACCTTAATTTCATTGTACCGAGAACAAAACTATAAGATTGAACTTTGCATTTGATCTGAATAGTGAAATGATGGAATCACATGCATTTATTATGAGATCAACAGTTCAGATCATCTCCCAGCAGACGAAGGCGTAACCTAAAATGCTAAATATGTTTTTCGCTTCATTTTCAAAAATAACTCAATGGATTTTGATGAATTTTAAACTTAAGTATTATGCATGAAGAGCATTCCTGGGGAAGTGATTTCACGATCTAAAAAGCACTGTGTGAAAAGCTATTTAATTCTATATGTTGTGACCTATGTGGTCTCGGTTCACAAGAGATCTCGCCGTTGGCAAGGATTTGATGGTGGGTTTGACTTGGGAAAGGTGGGGTGAGACTACGAGAGATCACACATGATAGGGTTCAGGCTTAGAAGGCTTGGGGAGAAATTAATTGCTAAAGTCCTCTATTTGGAACCCTGACAAGCCTATTTAACGAGACCAGCCTTGGATGGATGGCCTATATCACATCTAGGGTTAATTAGGAGATAATTGAGCTCCTTAGCCATGGTTTATTGTCAAGGCATGATTATGAAACATTTAAATGCATTAAAAGGGGTGGATTTGACTTAAATATGTCAAATTTGACCATATAAGACTTAGGTTGACCAAGCCAAAGGTTGACCTAGTCAACATGGCCAATTAGACCCAAGTGGGTGAGAGGTTGAGTCAAAGGAGCTCTAAAATTGATTAGAATTCAAAAGAATGGGATTTTGGCCAACCTAGGTTGACCTGGTACATTAGGTTGACCCATGACCTGGGTCTGGGCTCAAAAAACTTGGTTTGGCCTCTTGAATTAAATGGAAGAGGTCTTAGGGTTTAGCTTGATCAATTTGACAAAGTCAACCCCTTTGACCTAGGGTTTGGTAAAAATCAAGATTAACACATGGGTAGACCAGTATGTAACCTCCCGCTCCTAACTCGCTTAGTGATAGTTCTATTCATACACTATGAAACACCATTCTATGATGGTGTACTTGAAATAAGGAACTTATGCCTGATCCCATTCAAGGCATAATACTCTTTAAACTCCTTATCACAATACTCGCCACCATCTATTATTTTTGAACTTCAAACATGTTTCAATATCAATTATGGCCTTCCACTTCTTGAAAATATTAAACTCATTTGGCTTATGTTTTAAGAAGTACACACATACATTTCTATTGTGATCATCATAAAAAGTATCATAGTACAAAGACCCTACTATAGAAGTAACAGAAGCAATTCCCCATACATCATTATACACTAACTCCAACTTCTTTGATTTAAACTTTGAATAAGTATTAAAAAAATTTGCAATATATTGCTTGTCATATACATAATCTTCACAAAAATCTAAATCTTTAGATTTTAAACATGGAAGCTTTCCTCTAGTGAGAAGTGAATCCATATATTTCTTACTCATATGGACAAACCTTCGATGCCAAAGACCTCCATCAACATCTGAATAATCTATTCTAATAGAATCTGATCTTTTTGTTAATAACATACAAGTTGCCTTCAATATTGCCACAAGCTATAACTATAGTCCCTTTTTTCACCTTCTATGAATCTCATATGAATGATGTCACATGACCTTAGTTTGCAAGCTGACTCATAGAAACTAAACTCCTCTTCAAATAGGGAATGTGCTTAAATTTTTAAGTCTCCAAATTGACCCATATGGCATTTTGATATCAATATCTCCTTATCCAACAATTTTGTAGGGCTTGTTATGTCCCATATCCACTTGATCCAAATCACCTTGAGTATAATTCTTGAATGCCTCCTTGTTAGGATTTGCATGAAAAGAAGCACCTAAATTTATAACCCAAAATTCAAAATTATCCAGTGATAAAATTAGAGAATCTAACTAACACTCTTATGCAAATACATTTACAAAGCGGTTTTTTATCTTTACCTTCATCACCACCAAACTTTAGAACTGTACAGTCCTTCTTTAAGTGTCCATTTTTTTCACAGTTCCAACACAAAAAATTTCCCTCTACTTGGAGTAGACTATTCTCTCCTTAATTTAGATCTCCTCTAATAAGATTTCTATCTAAACCTCTCACTCTTGCTTCAATATTCATTGGATAATTTAATGATTCACCATTCACCCTCCTACAAACCACTTTATTAATCACTAACCCCAAAATATATTCATAGTTAAGTTTTGAACTTCCTAAAGAGTTATTCACAATAGTAATAAGCCCATCCTAGCTTTTTGACAATGAAAATAACAACAACAATGCTTTCACCACATCATCAAACTTCATGCCAATTGAATATAACTAACTCATCATTGTGTTCAGATTGTTCATGTACTCTGCCATTGGATCATTGGGCAACACTTTCATATTGAATAACTTCTTTATCAAGAACACTTTATTTGAGGTTGATGGCTTTTCATATATCTTAATCACTGTGGCCATGAGATTGATTATAGTCTTCTCATTTATAATGTTAAATACAACTTATGAGGAATGTGAAAGTCGTATCAAACCTAATATAGTCCAATCAGGAACCACCCACTCCTCCATAGTCATAAAGTCCTGACTTCTTTGTGATTCCTTTTAAAGGCAAATGCAACATCTTCAGGTATAACAAATCTTTAATTTATATCCTCCAGAATGTGAAGTTTGAACAGTTGAACTTCTCAATCTTGTACATTGCTTCATCTTCCACTACTTCCACTCAAATTGAATAACCTTTCTTTGATATCAGTTGTTAAAGATGATGAGTAAACCACGTGATGAAACAAACAAAAAAATAAAAGTTGTTGAAAGTAAATGACACAAAGATTTAATGTGGAAGAACCTTAAATCATATCAGGGAAAAATAATGGAGCCATACCACTTCAAGAAATTCACTATGAAATTCAGGAGAAATAAGTACAAATCTTTTTTTCTCTCTCACTCTCTCCTTACTTTGCTTCTCTCTTACAACATTCTCTAACTAAAAACACAAGAGAAAGTTAAGTTAATAACACCAAGGGATGCAACTCTTCATAATAATGAGAAAGGAAATTATCCATTTCACCTCGAAGTGCTATAACGCTAGTTTTAAGCACTACAATGCGTAAGCCTCTATCATCATGATGTTGTATTACTGAAGCCCACAATTCTTTGGCAGCACACAGTACAATGGCGTCAAATCTTGAGCACTACGACACTATGTGATATGTCGATTAGCACTGGGGCACTAGAGTACACAACATCAAAGCGTTGTACAAAAGAATGCTGCAAATTAGTTAATCCCAAGTAGGGGGTAACCCCTCTACACCTCTAGCAAACTTGATAATTTAAACTAAGATCTGAGGCAACAGTACAATCCGATTAATCAACAAAATTAGATTCCACACATAATTAATAAAGTGGTAGGATGGATAGAGGTCTGAATGCTATTGTTGGTTGAAGGTTAAATGATGATAGTTGGGATGAGGTCTAGCGGCGACCATCGGTGGATATGCCTTGATGATTATCTAGTGGAAGTCTGGTGGTGGCGTTAGGCAGAAAGGGCTCATCGCTAGTGGTGCTCGGGTGGAGTTATGGGATTTAAGCTTCATAACTCTATTGAATTTTTAGTCTGAGGTCCAATCCTCTAAAGGCCACCATCACATAGAGAGAGGGGATCTATTTACAACTTTTGAGAGTGGCATACTTCATAAATATGGAGAAGACCTGGAGCAATATTAGAGTGCTCCATCGGATGCCCCATATTGATACCCTCGATTATAGAGTGTTCATCAAGTATTTAAATATGTTAATGATGTCATAATTAAGCAATCATGAGCTTATTGGATTCATCTCGTCGAGCCGCTCGATCTGACTATAAGCATGTCATATTTGGATATCATTTGGTCACCCAATTAATATTCTAAAGCATTAAAATATATATCAAGTCATCGATTTAGTCCCATTTGGGCTAGACTTGGATCAATTGTCGTGTTGTCATTCATCTCATCGAGATGTTCAGTTTGAGTAGAAATTTTCTAATATTGCCCAATCAAGCTATTTTTTGGTGAAGTGTCACATATGATTATATTGTATTGCTCAATATAATTTTAATTATTTTTTTCATATGGAAGATGAGTCAACAAATTGTAGATTTCCAGGAGCCACCATATGGTGAGCCATTTGAAATTTCAACAAAAATTTAAGTGTCATGAATAACATATTTTATATTTGCAAAAAAAGAATTGTGGAGGTGTATACTCATCAAC